>ML366692.1:0-13261 GCA_005239505.1 Nicotiana paniculata
ATTTATCACTAGTGAAATTGTTGAATGAGCTGTAAGCGGCAGAGTCTATTATCAAATAACAAGCTCCAGTTGTGGCACTCAATGTTGAGCAAGCTTCAGTTTCTAAGTCGAAAGGAAATAAGAAAAAGAATAAGGCTCAAAAGATTTTGGCACCTGGTGGTGCGGCTGGTGTGAAAAAGCCCAAAGGCAAGTGCTATCATTGCAAGCAACCTGGACATCACAAGAAGCAATGCCCTGCCTATCTGTCAAAGTTGAATAAGCAAGGTAATTAAAATTTAAATGTCGTTGAAACTTGTTTAGCGACTGTTTCTACCATGTTTTGGTGTGTAGATTCGGGAGCCACTAATCATATCTGCACTACTTTGCAGGGGTTTCAGGAAATGCGGCAGCTATGTGAGAATGAAATTTGCGTATTTCAAGCCAATGGCTAGCCAACACCAACTTTAGCTTTAGGAAATATTCGAGTTTCGTTTAGTAGTGATAGAGTTTTAGATTAAAAAGATGTTCTCTATGCACCTTCCATTAGAAGGAATTTAATTTCGGTTTAGAAAATAATGGATACTGGTTATAATGTTTATTTTTCTGATAACTCTGTTGTTATTTAGTTTAATAAATGTTTTATCTACACTGCTGCTAGAGTACATGACCTTTTTATTCTTGATATATCTCCCCGTGTGCTACAACAACCAAAAGAATTGAATAACATTAATCTNACCAGTTGGTTTCATTAAAAGTGGCAATGAGCACATGTTGTGTAAATTAAAGAAATCCATTTATGGATTGAAGCAAGCTTCTAGAGCATCGAACATTGTTTTGACGCATCGATTAAAACATTCGGTTTTAATCAATGTGAAAATGAGTCTTGTGTCTATAAGAAGTGGAATGGAGATAAAGCTACATTTTTGGTTTTGTATGTAGATGATATTTTGCTCATAGGAAATAATGTGAGCATGTTGAATTCAGTAAAGGAATGGTTGTCCTCACGTTTTGATATGAAGGACTTGGGACAGGCAGCACATATCCTTGGGATCAAGCTTATGAGAGATCGCAAGCAGAGGATATTAGGATTTTCCCAAGCACTTTATATAGGATTTTCCCAGCCCAAACCCCTCACCTGGCCTGCCCCAGCTTAACCAAAACGACGCCGTTTTAGGCCCAGTTCAATCCCAACCATTGATCTGTCTATGATCTAACGGACCAGAACTGACCATCCTTTCCGTATTTAAGTGTCCAAATCCCACCCCATACCCCCATTTCGATCCGAACCCAATCCCAACCTCAAACCCTAGCCGCCCTATCTCCTTCATCTCTCTCAAACTCTAACCTAAACCCTAGCCGCCCCTGAAACCCCACAGTCGTCCGGCCACCATAACCACTCCAATCAACCCCAAATCTCTACCAGGCAAACACCATTACCTCCTCTATCACCTCCCGTTTCAACTCCCCTGAAAAACCGATGGACGTGCTTGAGTTTCAGATCTAAGAATCTGAAAACCCCCAAAATTTCTCCCCGGCCGATTCGAGGGCAACCAGTGGGTTAGACCTTCATGGGTTGATTGATCTTAACTAGAGAAATAGATTCATGAAGGTTTAATTCATTTTTCTTTAAAACCCCCATCAGATCTGGTAAGGTCCAGTGACCCCCTCCTCTTTCCCGGTCAAAAAACCCTTTCTACGGGTATCCCCCTTCCCTTTCTAACTGTTTTGGTTTGAACCTGTCTAGATTTAGTAATTTTTGTGAAAGATCTGTGTAGATCTGTTGTTTTCTCCCCACCTGTGTATATTTTCTCCTTGTCGTTTCAATTTTAAGCATGTTTCATGACTTTTGTTCTTGTCATACTAGGTAATTAGGTTTTCCCTGTTAAATCATACCACCTGAATTAGGTTTCATCATTGACTGCATATATGATTTTTCTGTTTTGATTCACATTGTTTTCGATTGATGTAGTACTTAACACATTATGCAATTCCGAACTGTTTTGAAACCATGATTAATCATTTTTAGGTTTTCCTGTTAGTCACCATTGATTTACTAAAGATTATACTTATTTGATTCATGCTTATTTTGTTTTAGACTGCCTTCACTGTCGCTCCTTCCCACCTTCAATTGATTGTTTACTCTAGTTCATCTTCTGAGTTTAGTGTAATCTAGGGTTAACCATCCACCCTGACTAAGCAATTAAATAATAATCTAATTAGACAATCATACACAACTAATTGAGTATCCATGTGAACTAAATAACAGTATAATTGACCTAAGTCTGAGAAGTTTAAAGTAATTGATTAATCTGAAATTAATCAACCCTTGATAAGGCAACAAAGTTTAGCTACTAATTAATTAAATTAGAATAGAATTACTTATTACCTAATTAATAACCTAGCTAACTTTCATTAATCGAACTAAGATCCTAGAATGACCAAAATAGTTTAAAAGTTTAGTTTCATAGGATTAACCACTCAATTGACTAAGAGTTAATGGATAAGCCTAATTACACCTAATGAAATTGTTTCAACCAATTAGCTACTGATTTTAATTCAAATGGTAATCAATTTGAGTTTACATTAATTAGGCAATAAGTCACACTTAACTAGTAGACTTAATTTTTAAATAAGCTAAATAACATAGTTAGATAACTAGTTAAGATCAATTAACTAAGCTTAAGAATAATTGATTCACTTAGTCTCACATTTACATGATTCCAACTTCTTCAATCTAGAAATTAACTTAGGTAGCTTCTTAAAATATGTAACTAAGAATAAAATCTGTTTAAAACAATTAGCTTGAGGGTAATAGACTAAAGAAGATTCACTTAGTTTAATGAAATTAACCTAAGTTTAAGAAAACTGGTTTGACTAACCTCCTTTAAGTTTAATTAAATTGTTGATTTAATGACTTAAACATAGTAAGTAGTATGAAAGCCAACTCTAGGCATTTAATCAACTAATCTTCATTTAATTGACTCAACCTTAGTTAAGAACNAAGATACTTAGAGATAGAAAGGTAATTTCAAGGGCTGGAATGTTCTGGAAGGTACAGCTGTCCCAAAAGGATAGGGTTGGCAGCTGTACCTGTACCCTTTTCAACTCATTTAGGATAGGGAATATGCTAAGAATATCCTATCCCAAATGTCCCTATATATACACACACTTTTTACCAGTAGGGTAGATCTTTTTTTGGAGACTCTTCTCTAAATCCTTTGGACTGATACAACTTTGACTACTAAAAACTTGGAAAACAGAAGCAAAAAGGATTTACAGTAGGAGTGGGAAACAATCTGAGCTTAGGTTGTCTTGTAGCTGTGATCTTCTATCCTAGAAGACTTGGTTTTGGTTGCTGTTCTTATTGAATCATCTGGGTATTCAAAAAATCATCTTTCCTTGGGTTTTCTCTACTGTGGGTTTGCTATTTGTTGCTGCTGGGCTTTCTCTTCTTTTCTGCTGACTCCCATTGCTTGACCTTTATTTTGTCAAGTTTTTCTGTTGTTGTCTTACTCTAAAGGTATGTAAAACTGAGTTTTTTTTTATGAAATATCAAAAAATGTGAAATTTGTTTGCCCTTTCTCCATGAATCTGTACTTCTATCTTTTTAAACCTGTTTCTATATACACTTATATGCATGTATGGGGAGTAACACATTATGTTTGTTCAGTTTTTCTAAATCTCTGAATTTTACATAAGTCTCTCTTAGAATTGTCTGTTATATGACTGTGCAATCAATGTTTGGGTTGGAGAATAGCATCAAAGGGTAATGAACTTAACCTCTAATGGTTAAGTTCATCCTATAAAGATTCTTAAATTCTGGTCTGATTTAGGTTTAAATATCTAAATGTTGTTATGAAACAGCACTAGGGTAGATGAATTTGACCCTCTATAATGGTCAAATTCACCCCATCTTAGGTGCTTAAACAGTAGTTTGTCACCCCTTAAGGGTACAAAAATGGGTAACCAACAGTGGCTTGAGAGTAGGGAATCTGAACCCTTCAAATGGTCAGATTCACCTTCTCCAGAATGCCCAAAGAATCAAAAATCACAGAACAATTATGAGATGAATAGAACCTTTATGGAGTTGAATCTGACCCCTTTCAATGGTCAGATTCAGTCCATAAAAGGCAAGAACCTATTCTGTCAAAATGATGCAAGAACATCATCAAGGTTGGGTCAAACCCCTTTATGGTACGACTCATCCTGCAAATGCTTAAGAAACCTATTGGTATTACTATCGTAGCAGCAATTTTGTACTTGTAGTTAAAATGCTTTTATTTGTGTCCTTTTGATCAGTAAAGGGACTTAGATAGAAAGTATCTATAGAGATCTAAACTTAGTTTAATTTGGCATTATGAGATGGAAATTCTGACCCATTCATGGTCAGATTCACCCAATAATAATGCATAAACAGTTGTAGAGTAATTAGATTATCGTTACAAAGGTATTAGGACATGAATCTGAACCCAATAAATGGTCAGAATCATGTCTTAAGAAATGCCTAAGGAATGTGTCTATCAAGTCAGTCGTCTGGTTGCTAAGAAAAATAGCCAGAAGAATATGGATTATCAGCTCACACAAAAGCAGCAATGAATCTACACCATTCTTTTGGGTTATATTTACATTTACTATTGGGAATGTACAGTAGAAAACAAGGATGTAATAAATTAATTTTCTTATGCATCAGCTGTAAAGAACGGACTGAACTAAAATTACATTTGGTTTATGTCTTTTCTATTTCATAAAGCTAAGTCAGCTTTTGCTTTTGATAATTACTGTTATTATCTGATTATGGTCAAAAACCCCTTCCGTTTTTTTCTTTGTAAAACCTCAATATAAACGTGTGATTAAAAGAGTTCATCTTGAGAGCTCCAGATTTGAAAAAATGCTTGCTTTTCTTCACAAAAATTCCTGCAATTTTACAAAAGATAACAAAAAAGGAAAAATCTTAGCTTTCAAACTGTCTGGTGAATAGGTATAAAGTTTATGGTTCAAAGGCGCTCGTATGAAGCTTACAAACACCTTATATCCAGTAATGCTTAAGAAAAAATGTAAATAGAAATCTGCCTCTTCCATTCGCCTTATATGTTCTGAAATTTTCTGAGTTTGCAATTACTGTAACATGTGAAAAACCGTCAAATAAAGTTCAGTAGATATGAAATTAAATAGCATAAATTTAATTCGTGTAGGAATCCATTAAAGACCTCAGCATAGTTATATATGCTCATTTGACTGTTTAAATAAATGATTTGCAAGTTAATATTTGGATTCTCTCTATATGATGGCGTGACTTTCGTTATAGATGCATAGTTTCCTATCCTTTTTTTCCTGTAAACTAGCCACGATTAGGATTGGCCAAAAGAGTTGAAACAATTTGGGGCTAAAATATGGCCATAGCCCGAAACATGTCGTCTTTAGTGAACATCATTTAGGCAGTCTTTTAGGAAGAACAAGACCTTTAGCTTGAAACTTGATAAAAATCAAATATTATACCAAAGCTACCATAACCTACACTCGGGAGTGGCAACTCATGCCCCCGACCCTCAACTTCGAACATCAATAAAATGTACATAGCAACCACGGGTGCATTTCATGTGACGTGTTTGTCGTGTGCTCAAAAACAACAAGTGCACACCATCGTGACTTGTCTAAGATAAATCCATAAATTCCCTAATTGATCTTAAAACTAAAATTCTCCTTCAAAACATAAAGAATACTCAAACATCGCCTCAAATAGGCATTATAAAACCGTCACGATCATAGTCTTAACTACTTAATCTACACTCGGGTGCGACAAGTCATGTCCCCGTCTTCAACTTCAAATTATAATAAATATCACATGTTGTAATTACGGGAGCATTTCATGTGGCGTAGTTATAATGTGTCTAAAAGACAAACAAGTGCACTCCATCGTGACTTGTTTCAAGATAAATCCATAAATATTAAAAGCGGTTGAAAATTAAAACGGCTAAATGCACAATAGGATAAAATATATAAATAATCGAACAATTTAGGCCAAATATTAATAGTTAAGCGATCGTGCTAGAACCACGGAATTCGGGAGTGCCTAACACCTTCTCCCGGGTTAACAGAATTCCTTACTCGGATTTCTGGTCGCAGACAAATCAAAACAGAGTCAAAGTTTCCTCGGTTTGGGATTCTAAAACAAAACGGTGTCCTGGAGCATCGTCAAAAATCCGGGTGGCGACTTTGAAAACTAAAATAAATCCCAAATCCGAATAATTTCACTTAAAGTGGAAAAGCTCCCTTATTACCCTTCATCAATCCGGAGGGTACTGGAAAAAGGAGGTGTGACAAGTATATAGGGAACTAAGGCAGGGAATCTGAACCTCTAAATGGTCAGATTCACTCCTTAAGAATCCAAGAATAGCCAAATCCTTGTATGGATACTTGCTGAAGTTTGTTGTGTAGCGTTAATTTAAATGTTAGGAGTCTAATAGGTTGGCATTACTGGAGTTGAATTTGGATTCTTTCATGGTCAGGTTCATTCCAGGAAGAAGGCACAAAAATGTTCTTTTTTTAGTACTATATAGCATAGCATAGCATCATAAGAGTCAAAACCGACCCCTTTTATGGTCAGATTTTCCCTGAAGGTTGCATAACATACCTGTTTATTTGGAGGCTTAGAAATGGCAAATGGAAGCACAAGTATATATTAATAAGGAATTCAAGTTTGAGCAACCAATTAGAAGCATTAATTTTCAGTCATATTTTATTCAGAAAAAATGTATTTTAGTAGAAGTTGTAACTTCATTTCAGAAAGTGGGAAAAATTATAATTTATTCAGACTTAGCTTTTTAAGAATAGTTGTAATTTAAGAGTGGACTATGAAATGATATTTTTGAAGTTTGGGTTTTGGCATACAAAATGGGCCAGACCATTAAAAGTAACCTGAACCCTGGGCTATTAGGCCTAAGGGATACAAAGCCCAAGGCCTATGATGAAATATATTAGTATTAATGTTAATGCCATATAATTTAGGTGAGAAATCTGGGTATGTGTTCAATTAAAATAGTCAAAGACTCCAGTTTTGTTTATACTCTTATGATTTACTAAAATGGTTTCTTTTTAGTTTCAAAAGGTACAAATATAAATTTGCTAGCCAACAGCGTTACGTGTGAATTTGTATCCAAATCAGTCTCCTTGTAAATATTTACTAAGATTCTGGAAAGCGATCGTTCCAGATTCAGGGAATTATGAAAAACATACAAATAGGATTTTGTAATCCAAAACGTTTTTCAATTCATTTCATATCCTTTAACTTTCTGAATTTACAACAACAATAGATGTATAAATGCTACTAAATGAGATTCAACACATACGAAGTTAAATAGCACGAATTTAGACTACTTGCAATTGACAAAACTATTAATACTATAGCTAAATGTGTTCACTCGATTTTTAGGTAACTTATAATCAGTAATTTGGTAGATTTTTTTGTAAACCTTGTGTATGGACATGTCTTCTTTTATAAAATTTCATAGTTTTAGCTCTTTGACAAGTAGCCAAAATTAAGATGACCTAAAGTGATTAATTTGGGGCCAAATTCGTCCATAGCCTAATCTCATGACTTAATTTAAGAATTATTTTAGACGTAGTGAATCTCAAAAGCCTTTAGATAGAGACTACCTTAAACTTAGAAAATAAACCAATCTTCGGAGTATACATTTTACGTAACTTTGGATGAAAACACAACTAAAATATACATTTTTCTCAAATTGGGTATACGCTTACGTAACACAAGTAAAGACTAAAATGAATACTCGTAGAGATACTTTTAGGAACGAATTTCATATAATTATCGGGATTGCATACACGCCCGCGTGACGTGATTCTGATTTCTTTTTTGACAACAAAACAAAATACGCGCTTGCACAACTTTATTTATCTCCTTAAATGAGTTCAGTGTCGAGAATTGTGTATTCGTCCGCGTGACATGATTTTAGACGCGTTTTAAACTCTACAGGTTTACGCATACGTGACCCGTCTCAAAATAACTCTTTAAATACAAAAGAATAATAAAAGCGGTAAAGACATATAAAAATGCATTTAGGTACTAAAATCAGTAATCAAACAATTTAGGCCAAGTTTAATCATTAAGAGACCATGCTAGAACCACAGAACTCGGGAGTGCCTAACACCTTCTCCCGGGTTAACAAAATTCCTTACCCAGATTTCTGGGTCGCAGACAATTTAAACAGAATCAAAATTTCTCGGTTTGGGATTTTTAATAAATAAATGGTGTCCCATAACACCATAAAAAATCCGGGTGGCGACTCTGAATAAATAAAATAAATTCCAAAAATCGAATAGTGTCACTTAAAGTGGAAAAACTCCCTTATTACCCTTATCGGGGTGAAAAAGGAGGTGTGACAAAGCTCAAGAGTGATTCTCAACCAAAGGAAGTATGTGCTGGAGTTGATCTCTGATATGGGATTATCTGCAACAAGACCAGCCAAGACACCTTTAGAGTCCAATTTGAAGCTAACAATTGTGGAATATGATAAAATGACAGGAGTCACAGGAGATGCAACCTTGCAGGACATTAGTTCATACCATAGATTGATAGGGAGGTCGATGTATGTAACTGTCACAAGGGCTAATATCAACTATGCAGTTCAGACCTTGAATCAGTTCATGAAAATGCCTAAGAAATCCCACTGGGAAGATGCAACAAGGTTAATAAGGTACTTGAAGAGTTCACTAGGACAAGGCATTTGGTTGAGGGCAGGAATCACACAAGAGTTGATATGTTGGTATGATTATGATTGGGAGCATGTTCAAATACAAGAAGATCAGTGACAGGATACATATTCAAGTTTGGAGAGTCCTTGATCTCATGGAAATTAAAGAAACAACAAACAGTCTCTAGAAGTTCAGTTGAGGAAGAGTATAGAAGCATGGCTTCAGCTGTGACAGAGCTAACTTGGTTGCATGGACTGTTTAAGGAGCTGGGAGTTAGCATACATAGTCCAATGACTGTGTTTGGTAATAGTAAGGTTGCTATGAAAATTGCAGTTAACCCCATCTTCCACGAGAGAACGAAATATATAGAGATAGATTGTCGCTTCATTGGAGACAAAATCAAGGCAGGGTTAGTGAAGACTTCATATGAACATACTACAGAACAACTTGCAGATCTTCTGACCAAGGGCTTAGGCCAAGCTCAATATGTTCATTTACTTAGCAGCTGAGGGTTCTTAAAGTCTTACACTCTCCGGCTTGAGGGGTAGTGTTGAGAGATGCCAATGTAATAGTGTAGTGGAGCAGTATATTTTGCATGTGACACACGTGATAGTTAGTGATTAGCAGTTAGGTAGTTAAAGGATATTCAGTTAGTTGACGGTTTTGTATTTAATTGTTAGTAGTTAGCTGTAGATTAGAGTGAGTTAGTAGTTGTATAAATACATTAAAAAACTAATGGTACAATAGACGGTTTCCATTTCCTATACTGCACTTCACTTTTCTTCTTCCACAGAAGCTCCTATAGAGCTCCAACAGCTAATTTCGTCTCAGCTCCCATGGACTTTTAGCAATTTATTTCTAGTTTTCTATGTTTTGTGTCCTCTATCGTGTTTTTCGACGGAACAAATATTGAAATTTAGAAGTGTCGCAACATTTATATATGCAGCACAAGCTGGCGATACCTGTGAGAGTGTTGCCGATTTTTCAATGTGAAAGCTGAAGACTTCAGTATCATTAATCCAAACCTTAATTGTGACAAAATATTCGTGGGTGAATGGGTCTGTACTAATGGCACCCTAGCTAATCGAATCCGAAACATGATGATCGATCAAGTATCGATCTCTAATTAATTAAGATGCAAAATCTCGTCAGAGTTAAATGTTGATTATTTAAGAGTCCGTGTGGACCTAAGAATTTTTTCATTTTATTCGAAAAATGATCACATTTTTTCGAAATCAGTGTTTGGCCATAAAATTTTCAATTTTCACTTGAAGATGAATTTTAAAATTTTTCGAAAATTTAAAAAACTCCAAAAAGTTATTTTTCAAGATTTTCACTTAGATCACTCACAAAACTTCAAAAATAACCCAAAATTATTTTATGTCCAAACAAAAGCCTAATTTTCAAATACTATTTTCACTTGAAATTTTTTTCCTTTTTTATTTTTTTTATTTTTGGAATTTTACAATTCTTATGTCCAAATGCCCACTTAAGTTAAACTAAGAAATCTCTCTAGTTATGTTGTAGCGATGTGATGTTCCCACATTCGTACTAGAGTGATCTTTTATTTACTTTGTTCTTTTCGAGGTTATGCTGGTTATGATTTTTCTATTAATTACAAAAACAATTTATCTCATACTGTCTAAATTAAGTATGAGAGGTTATCTAAAAAAATGAGCAAAGTACTTACTCAATATTACGTTAAAACACATAATGAACTTTACATGCATTCTAAGTTAATCAAAGAAACAGACGGTGTGGGGAATGTCGTTATCTGAAATTGCAAATTTAAAAATAAAATTCATAAATCACGTTTCAGTAATATAAATTGCACAAATCGTACGTATTATAAATCACTTTCACTGGTTGCGATTTATAAGTCTACTAATTATAAGTACAATTTGTGCTTTCCGCTATAGTACCAAAAGTTTATTTCGAAAACAACCAAACTATAAAATAATGCGAAAATTATTTAAACTGACAATTATAAAACCTAAATCCATGATAAACTTATACGATGAATAATTGATGAGCTTATGCACTATGGTTACTACTTTCTGTTAGAACATGCGCAACTGAAGCAACCAAACAAATCAGACATCTAATACATGTAAACTAGATAGTGCTATAATCACAAGATTAGAAGCACTAACCTCTTGAAATCGTTGGACAAAGCTTCCAAACAGTAAGAATTCAGGGCTGCAGTCTTCTGCTATACGCCTAATAAAACTTTGGATGATTTTGCTTTTGGGTGGGCAAAAAAAAATACAACTATGAAAGTAAGTAATTAGGTGAAATTAGTCCTCCTTAAGTAGAGTTATTTTTGGCCGAAAATTATCTTCCAAAAACGTGTAGGATTCTACTTGCACAAGTAGAATCCTACTCTAACTCTAACGGATGACTTTTCTCCCAAGTCACTTTTTACCCAAGTCTTGTCCAGGTTTTTACTAGGTATAGCAGGGACCACAAAAATAATAAGAGGCTACCAATTATAGCATTAATTCAAAATTATCATGAATTAATTCTTACTATAATTAATTGCAATTTATCCCACTAAAAAACTGCAATTGAACTCCTGAGTATGAATTTCAAAAATTCAATAACACTTATTTTAACTCCCATGTTAAGATCTCAAATACCAGTTAATCAAATTAAATCACTGAAAATTTAATTTAGTCAACTAATTAAATCCTTTACAATTCCGCTTAAACCATTTCATGTGACGGATACAAAATCCATCGACCGGATTTTAACATGAAAACTTATAAGCTTATATAAAGGGGTATCATCAAACTCAAAACCGAGTCAAGGATTCTATCAACTAATTATTATTCACAAATGTTATTCGTTATTGTCCAATCTATTAGGCATACACTAACTCGGAATAGAGTCGTACCTTTTGATAAATCAAAATAATAAACAAATTACATTTATCATAATAATTATATTAAGATTAGGAGTATAAGCTCATTTAAAATAGTACTTTATTGAATTGAAGAAATTAAATATATCATTGTTCCATAAAGAATAAAATAAAACACTATGTCTTAACCGCATGGTTAATAGTATATCCCAACAATCTCCCACTTAGACTCATAACCATGTGTCTACTACTATAACACACATTCTTTCTACATACTTGTCAAAATTCTTCTGTGTGAAGCTCTTCGTAAACGGGTCTGCCAAATTGTCCTCTGACGCAATCTTCAACACTCTTGCATCACCTCTTTCAGTTATGTCCCGAACTAAGTGATATTTACGCTCAATATGTTACTCCTTTTATGGCTTCTTGGTTCCTTCGAGTTTACAACAGCACCACTATTGTCACAATAAATTACAATCGGTTCTTAACCGAAGGAACTACATTAAGCTCCTTTAGAAAGTTCCTGAGCCAAACAGCCTCTTTAGCTGCCTCAGATGCAGCCACATATTCAGCTTCTATGGTGGAATCAGCAGCACATGATTGCTTGATACTCCTCCAACTTATGGCTCCACCTCCTAAGGTAAAAACATATCCTGAGGTAGATTTTCTAGGGTTGTATACCCTATATCGGCATCAACTAAGGAGTGTATACCCTGTGTTGGAAAAGAAATCATCAGCTATGGGTTGTATACCCTATGCTGGAAAAGAAATCATCAACTAGGGGTTGTATACCCTATGTTGGAAAAGAAATCACCAACTAGGGATTGTATACCCTATGTTGGGAAAAAAATCATCAGCTAGGGGTTGTATACTCTATGCTGGAAAATGTGTGGCTAGGGTTTGGAGACCCTATACCACTTCAGATTTGGGCTGATTTCAACATTATTTTTCTTCTTTTTATTTTCATTTTGAGTAAATGTAGGAAAGGATTTTGGAGAAAAACTTCCCTTTCGGAGTTATTGCTGTAGAGCTGCTTCTAGCTCTTACGCCCTTTCTTTTGGTCACACTTGCCTTTGCAAGTTTTCTTTGAGTCACACCTGTTTCCTTCAATCAAAGAAAAATTTGTTAGTTTAAAATGGTGGTTGGTTTTGCAGCCTTGATTTTCAACAGCTTGTTCTCCGTTCGTGTGACGAAGATCTCGACCACTTGCTTTCTCACTGGGGATTGGGCTTCATCTCTAATCCCGGGGATCCTGGCTTTCCAGATTTTAACATGGCACTCGGTCATGTGGGACCCAACATTTGACTTTATTTTTCCTTTATAGGCTTTTCACTTGCTTTTTCTTTTAGATTTCCAGCGTATCGGGGATGTTTTTGGCCTCTCAAATTCTGCTGCAATGGTTTTCCAACTTTACTTCCGCAGGGATCACGACTTCAGTGCCATAAACCAATAAATAAGGCGTAGCCCCCACTAATATGTGCGCGGTCGTGCTGTATCCCAATAATGAAAAAGGCAACTTCTCGTGCCACTGTCTAGAACTTTGGATCATTTTTCTGAGGATTTTCTTGATGTTCTTATTGGCTGCTTCGACTGCACCATTGGCTTTGGGCCGGTAAGGGGTGGAATTACGGTGTATGATTTGTAACCGCTCACATACCTCCCTCATCAAGTGGCTGTTTAGATTTGCAGCGTTATCGGTAATAATAGTTT
>MDKI01144230.1:0-35655 GCA_005239505.1 Nicotiana paniculata
AATCCGAAATAAAGTGGATCGGATCGGATTTCGGATATCCGATCCAAATGCACAGGCCTACTTGGAAGGTTAGCCACCCTAGAGCCAAATGTGCTTTGATCGATATCAGGACAGAATAAAATAAGAACTTAAAGAGCATGAGCTTAAAAAGAAATAATAATAATGTATTACTTTGGGATGCGTGTTACCATCTCCTGAATGAATTATCAGACTCCCTTTATATAGTAGAGGAGTTCTTCTCTAGGTACATTTCTATAAAAGGTAAAAATCCCTTGATTCGCTGATTGCCGGTTCGTTACTGATATCCGCCGAGATTTTTACCGTAATATTCGACCGGTCACGGATATTTCGGTCGTCTGTTAGTTATCTCAACGATGTTTCTCCGACTCGTTCGAGGGTAAGGTCGACACCTGACTCATTGTTCTCAAGGCAGACGTTCCGACCTCGGGTTCTAGCTCGGTGGGACTCGAGATCGATCTTCAGTCCTTGGTCGCCACGTTCCAAGCCTAGCATACCAAGTCGTAAGCGAGGTCGATTTCAACCGTATACAATACTGACATAGTCAGAGGCAGATCTAGGATTTAAAGGTAGTGGGTGCCACAATTTCCTTTAGTGCACGCCTTGAAAATTTTAATATAGAATTTGTTAAGAACATGTACATGATTTGGTTCGGTCTTTTATGAGTTTATTCGGATAAACTTAATACGTATTTTTTATTTGTAAATATGAAAATTACATCTAAAATATCAAGAAACAAATATAATTAACATTTTAAACAAGGAATCACACCTATACTATTATTAACACAAGTAAAATAAACATTTTCACTACGAAAATTATATTTTTTTTCTATATTAAAATAAATTTGCACAAGTAAAATAACATCTCCAATAAGGAATTACACCATTCAAGATAAGAAAAATAAAAATCTTAAATAGGTAAATTACACCCCGTAAATTAATATAGAATTAGATAAACTATAAGTTCTCAAAAATCAAAATCATAAATTTTATATTTTTTTAAAGCAATGCTTACAAAATATTCATCACAATTCATGGTAATGAGGTTTAAATTGAATTTAACAACCATAAAACAGTATAAGTTTTTATGATACAATAAACAAAAATATTATGAAAGATCAAATTTGATCTCAATCCAAAACTCCATAGAAACCAAGTTTTTTTAATTTTATTTTGAAAGAAGAATACTCATACATTTGAGATTAAGAGAATACTTATTTTATGAGATCTAAAATTTCGGGGTCTTATTTTTTTACTGTTTACGTTAGAGATCACGAATAAAACAATAAAATAGTGGAAAAGAAAATAGAAAAAATAATAAATAAAAATGGTAAATTGGAAGATCACTGAAAAGGGGAAATGGCTGGGACAAAAGGAATTAAAAAGAAAAGGAAGAGTCAGACGAGGTTCAAGATAAATTCGAACATGAGTCTTATATACGAGAAAAGCTTTTAAAACGGCCTACCATCCATTCACTATTGTCTAATTTACGACTGCGGGTGGAAAAATCAAATATTTAACCTAGTTTTTTAAAATTTCAACATAAATATATAATAATTTTAGCAATCTAACGGGTGTCGTGCCACCCCCACCCCAAAGGATCGATCCGCCCTTGGATGTAGTTATACTTCAGGAAATGACAAAGTATAGCCGACTTGAAAATAATAGTCCAAAAAATTAATATAATTTTTCTGTAAGTTATATACAAAAATATACAAATTTTTTATACTTTCACAGCTACGAACGTAAATAATTTCGGTTGCATGCTAAAAGAGATCTTTGCCCTTATACTTACTTGACAATTTTGTATATAAGGCAGCCTAGCCTACTGGTATTTTTTGAGACGAGATTTAGTACATTATGGTGCTTTTTAGTTTCAATAATATAAATGCATAGTTGAGTTATTTTGTTTAAACGTTAAATCCTTTCTCCTTTTTCTATTATGATTTTCATCATTTTTCCTGGTAAACTATTAGTAACAAAATTCTTGAAAACATTATGAGTTAATTTGTCTAAACTGACAAAACTAATGTACTATATTTTTGACAAAAGAAGAGGAGCTCAATGTGGCTACTACTTAAACAGATTAGCTGCAGCAAAAATTCATGCACAAGACTGCTATATGGATTGTGAGACCAGAAGAGTTTCTTGCAAAGAAGGAATCAATAGTACCACCAGTGGCTAGTCACAAGGTGGTTAACTGACCACCCTTCGTCGGAAAATTGCATTGGGTAAATAGGTAAAATATTATGTTTTAAAATTATATAACACATATTGAACACCCTTTGTCGGGAATTTTTTTTCACTTATTTCAAATTTGAATACCCTGGGAAATTCCTAACTTCGCTACTAAGTACCACCATCTATTGTGAAACCAGAAGAATTCTAAAACCAACAGTACCACTATCTGATAGATTTCACTATACTGTGAGCCAAGAATTGAATGGCAAACTGACATATAAGTTATATCGCAAAAACTACAAGGTTAGCAAGAAGCTGATTTTATCTGCCAAAGCTGTGATGTTAGCTCTATACGGGTCCGGTGAAGGCAGTGGTGACACTACATGTAATTAAGGAGGTTCAATTGGATCTTCTTCGTGGGAAAACTATACTGTGCAAATAGGGAAAAACATTTTATTTCTGCATATATTTATATTTTTTGAACCCTATATACTGTTCAATCCAATCCTTGATGTGACATTCTTGCATTAAATCTCCTAGTTATAATTCCTGGCTCGGCCACTTAGTGGATCGTGATAGTTTCGAGAATTTTTGTTATCACCATTAGTATTACCTCAAAAGCCTTCACCAGCCCTTTGTAGGACTCTCTGAAGTTCCTCCGCCATTCCTTGCAAGAGAACAGGTTTCCTTATGAGACCATTGATCCCGACCTGTAGGCATCGGTCCCAAACTTGTTCCTCTGAAGTAGCAGATAAGGCTATGATCAACGGCCAACCATGGCTGTGGAACTTGCGTACCCTCATCGCCACTTCAAATCCATCCATTTCCGGCATGTGAAGTTCTAAAATGACAACTTGGATAGAAGTTGTTGAATGGCCCATTGCACTTAGGCACTGAAAACCAGTTGACACAGCAATTACTTGGCAACCTAGTTTTTCAAGAAGCTTTTTGGTTACCATTCTATTTACGTCGTCGTCATCAGCAAGTAGAACTTGAAGGCCTTTGAACATTGAGCTGGAAATTGCTTGCTCCAAAGGATTTCCAAGATCAAACATGTGTTTTCTAAATGATGACTGTTTTAGAAATCTGAGAATAAGAGTCATCCCTTGTGCACGTCCCTCAGAATTTGTCGACATATATACGTTTCCCTGCATCATCTGCTAGTTTTTTTGTGCAAAAAATACTGCAGGTCAGCATAAGAAAATAGAAGATGTTACCATTGAAAGCAAAAGAACAAAGAATTATCATCCTAGTAGTAGCCATTTTTCAAAATGTATGTAACTTCCACATGAAGCAGTTATCGATGTCTTTAAAGAAAACAGGGGCAACAATTTGTCATTGTCAAACATCTTGGATGGATCTCGTCTTTCTTTTTTAATAACCAAGAAATCCTCGAGAGCCAGTGGCGAGTGGTTCGGAACTTGGCGGATAATAAGCCTGCCTCTGTATTTTTCTCACCTTAAATACCAGGTTTATGTTTGTGGCAAGGTTTGAACCTGTGACGTGCGTCTAACCCACTCATCACAAGATACACTCTTACCACGGGACCTCTTGTCTTTCATTCATGTACTTCTACTAATAAGACTTTCCTCATATATTAAGTCAATTTTAGAAGGTCATACCAGTAAACTGAACCTCAAAGAAAGAATAGCCATATCCTTCACATTCAACCAACCTCCAAAAACATAAGACAAGCCTTTGTCAGCACCTTCCAATATACAGTTACCCAAAAACATAAACCCCCCCAACCCAACCCCCCCCCCCCACCCCCAAAACCAAATTAGATAACACACTTGCCATTTTGAGATGTTCCAAATGTTTGACACTTTTATAATCACTGAAGTTTTATGCACTTTTTACATCTAATTAGTTTAACAGCTTAGAATTAAATTCTAAAAAAAGGGCAGCCCGGTGCACTAAACTACCGCTATGCGCGGGGTCTGGGGCAGGACCGGACCACAAGGATCTATTGTAAACAGCCTTACCCTGCATTTTTGCAAGAAGTTGTAATATAATTCACATTTTATTACTCTTACACACTTATTTATTCGACTAGTAACAAACATAGCAAGCAAGTCAGAATTCAGAATAACTCCTTAATCCCTACACATGGTTGAATTCATCAAATATAAACACATGGAGATGCCAGCGTAAATCCAAAACATGATTACTAACATAATCAGGAAAGCATAAGCATAAATCTTATAAGGTTCAGTAGCTCTAACCAACAAATAAAGAAGTAACCCAAAGCACAGAACCATAGTTTTGCTCACCTGAACAAGCTTTTTGCACATGCGGAAACTCAAGCCCTCCTTTAACTCTTTGCTGTTATACCTCCGTCCAACAAAGTGAATACTTGACATTGAGCTATCTATTTGAGAACTTTCAAGATTAATTATAGTTTCAAATTTTATGGTAACATATTCATCAACTATGTTATGTCTTCTTGCTCCCCAAATCTTATCATTCCCACCCTCAGTTCCAACCCTGAATACTACGGAGCCGCTCCCAAAACTGATATTTAATGGATGCCCTACCATATGAAGTAACACCTGAAACGTTCTCTTTTCATCGCCCATCACCAGATTAGGCAAAGAATTAGGAAAATCCGTAGAAAAGCCAAAGCCCTTATAAATACACAGGCATTTAACAAGACAAGAAGCCTCTCTGATCAGTGAATGCAGCTGAAACGGCATCATTTCTACTGGGAGTGTTCCTTCATCTTTGTCGGATATGTCCATTGCATCATTTATTAAAGTTGACAGAACGGTGCTTGTTCTCACCATTGTGTCAATAATAATCCTCTGGTTAGAGCTTGTAAAGTTCTCGTCTTGAAGTATGGAAAGCAAACCCATAACTGAGTGCATTGGCCGTCTCATCCCATTATTCATTACCTTCTGAAATGAATTTCTCGCCTGCGTTGCCTTCACAGCATTCTCCTTAGCCTGCTGCAGCAAACCATTCCTAATTTCTAGTTTCTCCCTCATTAATTGAGACTCTTCAAGAACCGTGGCATGAGATAGAGCCACAGCCACCTGATCAGCGACTACTTCCACTATTTCCATCTCATTATGGCTCCAATCAAAATCCCCACTTGGAAGAACCAAAACTAAAATGGCGTAACGAGTGTCAACCAACACTGGAGTTCCCCCTTTGAAATCCGAAGCACGAAGCAATGGCATCCGAATTGCTGCTGCAACAGTACACGGCTCTCCAGGCCCTCCACTGCTTGCAGCTGCAAGAACTGAATCTTGCCTCAAAATCCTTACCCCCTTGTCCTTTGTTATCTCCAACACATCCGGATCATCGATCGGAAGTGAACGATGATATTCTACTGCAGAACCGGGGCTCAACCCGTGTGTCAAGTTCATGACTGACCTATTTTCATCTGGCATCCAAACTGCACAGTTGTGCAGATTCAAGGTCTTAGAAAGCTCAACTAGAGTAGTATACAAGATATTGTGTTTATCAATCGACTTCCTAATTTCTCGTGTAAGCATACGGACTTGCATACACACTTCTTTCTGCTTCTTCATCAACCCAACCTCTTGATCAAGCTCCATAACATTTTGTGTCAGAAACAGTTCTCTAACTTTTATTTTGAGGAGTAGAGGGAACAAAGTCAAAAGGGTAATTGCAGTTGCACAAGAAACAAGGGCAGTTAAGATTTTGGCAACTGTTAATGACATTATCAATTGAAAGGAAGGGTGAGCACTATTATAAGTCAATCCATTGAGCAAATGAGTCAAGCCACACAGCACTATGAATGCAATGAATTGGATAAGAACCCATTTGAAAGGAATATTTGAGCAACTAATGAAGTAAAGCAACTCAAGTGGAATAGAAAAGTAAGCAACTGCAATCAAGAAATCACTCACTTTTTGGCACTCAATAATGTTATGTATACTCCACATACCTTCTTCATCACAGTTACAATTGGATAATTCAGTATCATTAGCTTTAACAGAGATAATGACCAAAGAAATCAACAATCCTAGAAACAACCACCTTAACATAATTAATATTCTTACCTTAAAAGGACTATTTTCAAACCATCAAATTGGGAAAATTTTGAATTTTCTGAATATCTCAACTCAATCAACATGAAATGCAAACAACCAATTAGATCTCATTGGCTCACAACTCCAATAAAAAGTAACAAAAAATGATCTTTAACATTCCTAGATCTAACATACTTATATTCCTCAAAATCTAGCATACCCTTTTGAGCAAAGCCTCAAATTTTCAATCCAAGATTATTCTTTTCCCCAATTAATTTTCTTCTTTGTACTCCAAAACCAAGAAATTAGGAAGGAAAAAATTGAAAAACTAATAAAAGAGCATAAAGCTCTAATCTTTACACAAAGATAGAGGCACCCAAATTCTAGTTGATGATAAAAAAGTGATCTTGGAATAAAACTCTTCCAAGTTCCTCAATTTTTGTTTTCTCTTTTTTTTGCACTCCAAAAACAAGAAATTTTATGAAGAGAAAAAGATTAAAAACTATTAAAAGAGCATAAAGCTTTAATCTTTACACAAAAATAGAGAAAACCCAAAATCCAAATGATAATTAACAAAAAAAATATTGGAAGAAAACCCACTTTCAGGTGAGCTTCATATGCAACCCCTCCTCTAAAGCAAAAATCTTTATACTCAGTAAACAGAACCAAGAATGGAGTCAATTAAAAGGGCAAAGAAAGTATCAAATATCCATAGGTTTTTGCTTTGGTCTTCTTATTGGGGAGGGTCCCACATATATAGGTTTTTGACATGAAGAGAACCTAGACATTCTTGCTTCTCTGAAAGTACGTCACTTTCCATAAAAACAATGTTCCTAAAACAAGGTTCAAAACTGCTTTGCTTTGCTGTATACAAAAAGTTTCATTTTACCGGCTATGGGACTTGAATGTTGCTCATCTACACGTAATGACCGAATACAAAGAGACATTCAATTCTCGTCCTTTCTAAATTCTAACAGAGGGTGCGAATTTAACATTGACAATATCATTTTATGTTGTGTTTTTTACTCGATACCAAGTTTAAAAATTAAAGAATACTTTTTATTATAAATATATTATATTATGGATGTTCCTTTAGTACTCGTTGTAAATAAATTTTTTGTAGAAGTTTATTTATATTGGGCTTCACAGTAAATATATTTATATATTTAGTATTTTATTGGAAATACGCATCATGAAGAAGCTTATCATTTCGGCACTTCATTGTGAATAAATATTACTCCTGTAGAAGATTATCTATAATTGGTACAATAACAATTTACAAGAAGCTTACATAGCAGCTTGCAGCAGGAGTTTACTAGCAGCTTATATAACAATTTGCAGTAGCAACTTACAGATCAGCTTCCTTTCTTCTATAAATAGAAGAGATTTCAGTTTATTATGTACATGAGTTTAAAGTTGAATAATATATCAATCTCTCTATATTTGTCTTCCATTTATTTACTTCACAGATTTTATTTCATAACACGTTATAAGCACGAATTTGTATATTTAAATATATAGTTATCTTTAACATGAGATAGTTTGGAGCAGAAGACGATGAAAGCCAAAGCTGTGTTAGGTAGATGTACCTAGAAATCTCATAATTTTGAACAAGGTTTCATTTACCCGTTGGCAGCCATGTCCTTTAATATTATATCATCACTTGTCTAATGAAGCGTATTTGAATTGTCATGTGGATAACAAAAAAAGGTCCACTTAAACTCCAGTAGATTTTGCAAATAATATAACCACCAGAAATGGTATATACCTATGGCCATCAAAAGTGGTAATTTAATTAGTTTTGTTGCGATTACAATTAAAGATAAGTTAGAGAAAAATTATCCATGTTACATACATGCCTCAATTTGCTCTCGAAGTAGCAAATATCTTAAAAAGAGATGGTTAATGCATATTCATATAACTATATTCTATTCCTTGAAGGATGAGAATTTTTATAAATATTAATCTATTTCCTGAAGTGAATGGGGAAATATTAATAACGCTTGAAATATGAGCACACTCTTGGTTGTCAAGATATCACAACTCACCTCCAAAAGAGGTAATACGATTGAGAGAACATATCCTTAAGCTTTCGTACTTCAGATTTGCCCCTGAAGTAGTAAATAATTAAAATTTTCGCCTGAAGCAGGAAAACATTATAAAGCGGTGTAAATACCACAACTCACCTTCTACAGAGTTAGAATAACAGAGGAAATAAATATTATTTTTGTGGCATAAAGATCATTGTCGCACGTACCTGTTGTGCGTAGAATATCTTGCATAATTTTATTAACTATCATTCTAAGGCAAAAGCACTCTTGTAGAATGCTTTCTACTACAACCACATTAATATATTATGGTTAGTTATTGAGTTTCCCAAAGAAAATAACAACTTGTGTATCTTTCCTTAAAGGATGCAATGACTATGTGATTGCCGTATTGATACAAAATATTTAGATGTTAATGGTAATTCTCCTTGAAGGAGATATTTGTCACAAAGTTAGTGGTAGAAATATTAAAATTCTTACTTTTTGTCTTTTTGTAAATTTAGAATTGCCTTTATATTATTCATTTGATTATAATTTTCTTTCGTGATACCAAAAGTGTCTGAACAATATTTAATAGTACAAAATATATCAAAAACTCCTGAAGAGACAATTGTTTGTCTAGAAGACACATAGCACCAGTAGTGTCCGAATAATATTTAATTGTGCATAATAAATGAAGGCTCTCGAAGAGCTTATATACAAGTATGTCATTCATATTATATGATTATGGTCAAAACATATATTGTAGTAGAATTTTATTAATACAAATGGCTATCATATTGAAATTACAAATGATTGGAAGATTGAAATCTTCATGTTTCTATAATCATAGAGGGTAAAATAATATGTATGTAAGAAGTTACCCACCTTATTCTTCTCATATATCATAGTAAATCAGAAGTTTACTAATGCAAAAGCAGTCATAGTAAATCAAAAATTTTACCGAGGAAAAGTAGCTATAGTAAATCAAAAATTTGCTGATATAAAATTAGCCACAGTAAATCAGAAGTTTACTAGTGCGAAAGTTTATGCGATAGTAAACCAGAACTTTGCTAAGAGATAGCATATGCCATGATAAACTTGAAGTTTCCATTTTTCATTTTTAAATGAGCTATTTGAGAATTCGGATAAGCATATACTGAAGAACTAGAAGATTCTTCAAGAATTCTCTTGTATTGCTTGTTCTCAAAATGAATTGATTATACCAGCTAAAGTTGGGACTAAGACTCCTGGATTCTGAAATATATGAAAGGTAAATATAGGCCTATTCACCTATCATGTGAATCACTTATAGATGCATATATGAAATGGTTACACGTGCGATTATTGTCAAACTGCAGTTTGACATTTGAAATTGCTTTTCTCAATTAAGAGCATAATTTTTAGATTATGAAATCAAGATAGTTCATCTTGATGATGCTGGTTTATATCCAAGCTAGTTTAGCATTGAATACCTCCTATTGATGGCTAAACTATTGCTTATGAGAACAAAGCCTCATGTGTAGGTCTAAGATTTTTTAAATTGCATACAACATCACTTGTATGCATCAGACCAAAAAAATATGATTAGTCCTCCCCTCACAATTGGTTTAGGATCAAAAACTAAATATTTTTACTATCTAATAACTTTTTATGTGTGGTATATAATTTCTCTACCACAATGCACAAAGATATGTTTCCCCAAAGAAGATTAGGGATATGTGTTAATTTTTCTAACATTTGGGGGATGGAATAAACAACTGAAAAATATGTTATATGAATCTAATTATCATTAATATGATCCTCACTTAGAAGATAATTCAAGTTAAATGCCATAAACATTTGCCGATCCAAAATTAAATATCATATTTTAGTTGCAAATGCTCCTATTAAGATTAAAGGCCCTGAAGGTTAAAGTTTACTACACCCATAAAGCATAGTAAATCGATCGGTTCCAAAGACAACAATCCTTGAAAAATGATAGGAGCAAATGATCAAAATAATCATAATAAGCAG
Organism: Nicotiana paniculata; assembly: GCA_005239505.1. Classification (NCBI taxonomy): domain Eukaryota; kingdom Viridiplantae; phylum Streptophyta; class Magnoliopsida; order Solanales; family Solanaceae; genus Nicotiana; species Nicotiana paniculata. The sequence continues at coordinate 10,246 of MDKI01144230.1, forward strand.
GAAATGAGCTCTAGAAGAGTGTACAACATAATATTTTATGGAACTCCAGAAGATGTTCAGGTAACTGAAAATAATGAAACTCCAGAAGAAGTTCATGTACCTAAAAATAAAGAAAATGATGAGATCTCAACAAGTTGTCGCTTAGGAACCGATACAAAATGATCGTCGACGATATATTTGATACAATATAGTTCACAATATTGTAAAAGATTTTGAGGATCGGAGCTGTAGTCCAGATACCTGAAGGTGTCATGCCATCTAAATGCAAGTCATAACCTATATGACTCATTTGATTAAGTCTATATGAAGATATCTGAAGGATTTAAAATGTCTGACGCATATAGTTCCAAGTATCGTGAAATGTACTCAATCAAATTACATAGATCTTTGTGCGTTTTGAATCAATCTGGGCGCATGTGTTATAATCTCCTCAGTGCATATTTGCTGAAAGAAGGTTAAATAAATGATGTTATTTGTACATGTATTTTTATAAAGAAAATGGCATCAGAATTTGTTATACTTGTTGTTTATGTTGATGACATAAATCTTGTTGGAACTCCAGAACATCTCCAAAAGGCAATTGAATATTTTAAGAAAGAATTTGAGATGAAAGATCTTGAAAAAATAAAATTTTGTCTTGGCCTGCATATTTAGCAGACGAGATGTCACGACCCAAATTTTCCCTCCGTGAATCATCGTGACGGCACCTAGTCTCTACGACTAGGTAAGCCTAACACTTGCGGAAATGAAATGAAAACATGAAATTTAATAATTTAAGTAAGCAATCGAGATGAATCTCGGCATATACAACAGTCAACTCTCGAAATATACATAACACTCCAAAGACCCGGAACACCGTAAGTCACAAGCTTCTACAAAGTTCTAATTGTTCTATACATCACTGTCTATAGAAATAAGAGACTAATGAACATAGAGGGATATAGGAGGACTCCAAGGATCTGCGGCCGCGGGCAGTTGTACCTTGAAGTATCTGATAGCAGCGACTGCAACTAAGAATGAGGCTGGTAGGAGGAACCTGGATCTGCACACGAAAAACATGTGCAGGAAAGATCGTGAGTACGCCACAACGGTACCTAGTAAGTACCAAGCCTAACCTCGATCGAGTAGTGACGAGGTCAGGTCAGGGACATATATATATATATATATAAATAATAGAGCAACGCAAAATGAAATATCACAGTAAAATAAAGACTGAAATTTAACAAGAATGAAATTATATAAGGTAACATCTCAGTACACAGAGATAACAACAGGGGATCTCCAGAGATACCGTCTCGTAGTACCAAACGTAAATGTGCAAGAGGATCTCCCGAAATATCGTTCCGTAGTCCCAAAGTAAATATGCAAGAAAGGGGATCTCCTGTAATACCGTTCCGTAGTTCCAAAGTAAATATGCAGCGGGATCACCCGAAATACCATTCCGTAGTCCCAAAAGTAAATACACAAAATAGGGGGGATATTCCGGAATACTGATTCGTAGTCCCAACGTAAATACACAGCTCAAACAATAGAATTCAACAACTAAAACACAAAAATCCTACAATTTAGACTAAGTACAAGTTAAGGAAAAGCAGGAAAAAATCACTAAACATGCTGCACGGATTTCACATAAACAATTAAGGCAAGTAGGCATGCTATTCTAATCTAACAGGATAGACACATGCTGATATAACTCAAATAATAAGGAAACAAGTTATTACTTAGCAGAAATCGGGTATTTATCGCAATTAGCCCGTGTACGTACTCGTCACCTCACGTACACGGTGCTCACATATCAAAACAGTATCAAATCCTACGGATAGTTCCCCCAAACAAGGTTAGGCAAGCCACTTACCTCAAACCAAGCTCAATCAATCCGTAACAGTGATTTTTCCACGAATACCCGACTCCGAATGGCCCAAATCTAGCCAAAATCAATTACATACCATGAATGTAGCTACAAGGAACTAATCTAGCTAATGAAATCAAAGTTAAAGCAAGAAATTGGAAAATCGCCTTAAAAAGTCTCCCCAGGCCCATGTCTCGAAATCGGATAAAAATCACCAAATATGAACACCCATTCACTGACGAGTCCACTCGTGCCAAAATTATCCAAATCCGATGTCTAAATCCCAATCAAAGTTCAAAAATTTGATTGAAGAACCTTTCCCCATTTTCCCCAATTGAGTTAAGAGTCGTTACCCACAAGCTTCCTCTTAAAATCCCTCAAAAAATCGCCAAATTCCGAGCTCTCAAGGTCCAAAAATGAAGAATGAAATCAAACCCTCGCACTTAGCTCTTTTTCTGCCAGAGATCTCGCTTCTGCGAACCTCCAACCGCATCGGTGGTTCCGCACCTGCGGAATTTTAATCGCAGGTGCGGATTTCACTTAAATGAGCTACAGACTTCCAAAACACAATCCGGACACGCCCCTAAGTCCAAAATCACCTAACAGAACATAACTGACTGACCTCCATTCCGGAGTCGTCTTCACACAGTTCCGACTGTGGTCCAAATCCTAAGGCTTAAGCTCCCGTTTAGGGATTAGTGTCCCAAAACACTCCAAAAACCAATCTGGCAAGTCACAATAGTAGAAAATAGATACAGGGAAAGTAGTTAATAACGGATCGGGGTTATAACTCTCAAGACGACCGGCCGGGTCGTCAAATCCTCTCCCTCTTAAAATAATCGTTCGTCCTTGAACGAGTATAGAGACATACCTAAAGCTGTTAAAAGATGAGGATAACGGCTCCGCATATCCTGCTCGGTCTCCCAAATCACCTCCTCGACCGACTGAACCCTCCACTAAACCTTTACTGAAGCAATTTTCTTTGACCTTAGCTTTCTGACCTGCCTGTCCAAAATAATCACTGGCTCATCAACATAAGATAGATCCTTATCCAACTGGACTGAGCTGAAATCCAATACATGAGCCGAATCACAGTGATACTTCCGGAGCATAGAAACGTGGAATACCGGATGAACATTTGCTAGGCTGGGAGGTAAGGCAAGCTCATAAGCAGCCCCAACACGCCGCAACACCTCAAAAGGACCAATGTACCTTGGGCTCAGCTTGCCCTTCTTCTCGAACCTCATAACACCCTTCATAGGCGATACCTGGAGCAAGACCCGCTCTCCAACCATGAATGCCACATCACGAACCTTCCGGCCCATATAACTGTTCAGTCTGGACTGGGCTGTGCGAAGTCAATCCTGAATCACCTTCACCTTATCCAGGGCATCCTAGACCAAGTCTTTACCCAATAATCTGACCTCGCCCGGCTCGAATCAACCCACTGGAGACCGACATCGTCTACCATACAGAGCCCGATACGGTGCCATCTGGATGCTCGACTGATAATTGTTGTTGTAGGAAAACTCCACAAGTGGTAAGAACTGGTCCCATGACCCTCCAAACTCCATCTCACGCACGGAGCATATCCTCTAATTTGAATAGTGCGCTCGGACTGTCCGTCCGTCTGAGGGTGAAATGTTGTGCTCAGATCCACTCTAGTACCTAACTCATGCTATACGACTCTCCATAACCATGATATTAACTGCGTACCCTGATCAGAGATGATAGATACCAGTACGCTATGAAGCCTGATGATCTCACAGATGTAGATTCGAGCCAGCTGCTCGGAAGAATATGTAGTTATCACTAGAATGAAATGAGCTGACTTGGTCAGCCTATCCACAATCACTCAAACTACATCAAGCCTACGCTGAGTCCATGGGAGTCCAACAACGAAATCTGTAGTGACCCTCTCCCATTTCCACTATGTAATCTCTAACTTCTGAAGAAATCCACCCGGCCGCTGATGCTCATACTTCACCTGCTGGCAATTTAGGCACCAAGCAACATACTCCACTATGTCCTTCTTCATACTCCTCCACCAGTAATGCTGCCTCAAGTCCTGATATATCTTCGCGGCACCCGGATGAATGGAGTACCGCGAGTTATGAGCCTCCTGAAGAATCAACTCGCGTAAACCATCTACATTAGGCACACATAGCCTGCCCTGCATCCTCAATGCGCCATAATCCCCAATAGTGACCTCATTAGCATCACCATGCTGGACCGTGTCCTTAAGGACAAGCAGCTTGGGGTCATCATACTGACGCTCCCTGATACGATCATAAAGAGAAGACCGAGAGACCAGACAAGCCAATACTCGTCTCGGCTCAGAAATATCCAGTATCATAAACTGGCTGGCTAAGGCCTGAACATCCAACACTAAGGGTCTCTCTACTGCTGGGAGATATGCCAAACTCCCCAAACTCTCCGCTCAGCGGCTCAAAGCATCAACCACTATATTGTCCTTCCTCGAGTGGTAAAAAATGGTGATATCATAGTGCTTAATTAGATCCCACCACCTCCGCTGACGCAAGTTAAGATACTTTTGCTTGAACAGATGCTGCAAACTCCGATGATCGGTGTAAACCTCACAAGGAACAACAAATAGTGGCGCCAAATCTTCAGGGCATGAACAATAGCTGCTAACTCAAGTTTGTGGACATGATAGTTCTTCTCATGCACCTTCAGCTGTCTGGACGCGTAGGCAATCACCCTATCGTCCTGCATCAACACCGCGCCAAGACCAATTCGCGACGCATCACAATATACAGTGTAAGACCCCAAACACGTAGACAATACTAATACTGGGGTTGTGGTCAATTCTGTCTTGAGCTTCTGAAAGCTCTCCTCACACTCCTCTGTCCACCTGCATGGAGCACCCTTCTGGGTCAGCCTGGTCATAGGTGCTGCAATAGATGAGAATCCCTCTACCAAATGACGGTGATACCCCGCCAAACAAAGAAAACCGCGAATTTTTGTAGCTGATGACAATCTAGGTCAACTTTGCATTGCTTCCACCTTCTTCGGATCCACCTTGATCCTATCACTCGATACTACGTGACCTAAAATGCCACTGAGTCTAGCCAAAACTCACACTTAAATTTTGCATACAACTTCTTTTCTCTCAAAGTCTGAAGCACAGTCCTCAGGTGCTCCTCATGATCCTCCCGAGTCCGAGAGTACACCAGAATGTTGTCAATAAACACAATGAAGAAGGAGTCAAGATAAGATCGGAACACACTGTGCATCAAAAGCATAAAGGTTGCTGGGGCATTGGTCAACCCAAAAGACATAACAAGAAACTCATAGTGACCATATCAGGTCCTGAAAGCAGTCTTCCGGATATCTGGGTCCCGAATCTTCAACTGATGATAGTCTGAATGTAAGTCAATCTTGGAAAACACCCTTTCACCCTCTAACTGATCAAATAACATTTGTTCTTCACTGTAACTTTGTTCAGCTGGAGATAATCAATACGCATAGAACCATCTTTTTTCTTCACAAATAAGACCGGAGCACCCCAAGGTGACACACTTAGCCGAATGAAGACCTTATCAAGCAACTCCTGCAACTGCTCCTTCAACTCCTTCAACTCAGAAGGAGCCATACAGTATGGAGGAATAGAGATGGGCTGAGTGCCCGGCAACAAATCAATGCCAATATCAATATCTCTGTCGGGCGGCATGCCCGGAAGATCAGTTGGAAACACATCTGGGAAGTCCTCACTACTGGGACTGACTTAACTGTAGAGGTATCAATACTAACATCTCTCACATAAGCTAAATACGCGTCACACCCCTTCTCAACCATTCGTTGAGCCTTAAGAAATAAAATAACTCTGCGGGGAGTATACTCTAAGGTAACCCTCCACTCTAATCATAGTAAGCCTGGCATAGCCAGCGTCACAGTCTTAGCATGACAATCAAGAATAGCATAATGGGGCGACAATCAGTCCATGCCCTAGATAACATCAAAATCTACCATGCTGAGTAATAGTAAATTGGCTCTGGTCTCCAAACCACTAAGAGCAATCAAACACGATCAATACACGCGGTCAACAATAAGAGAATCTCCCACATGAGTAGACACATAAACAGGGGAACTCAAAGAATCTCGAGATACGCCCAAATATGGGGAAAAATAAGAGGTCACATATGAATACGTAGAGCCTGGGTCAAATTATATTGACGCATCTCTATGACAGACTGAAACAATACCTGTAATGAAAGAGTCGAAAGCAATTGCCTTTGTACGAGCTGGAAGAGAATAATACCTGGCCTGGCCTCCCCCTTTAAGTCGACTTCGACCTCCAACTCGAGCTGACTGAGCAGGTGGGGCTATAGCTGGAGCTGGAATCATAGCCTGAGGACCCACTGGAGCACGTGGTGGCTGAGAAGTATGTGGAGGTGCACCCCTCCTAAGTCTGGGGCAATCCCTAACCATATGGCGAGTGTCGCCACACTCAAAACAACCCCTCGGATGGAGTGGTTGCTATGACTGACTCGGGCCAAGTCTGCTGGACTGGCTGCTAATAGCACCCCGATTAGGAGGCATACTAGATACTAGCGGTGCATAATAAGGCTCCTGTGGCCTAGAAGGGGCTGGAATACCACTGGCGGCTGGGAGAGCTAAATGAACAAGGCGACTCATATAACCCCTACCATAGCGAGCTGCTGGGGCATGAGCTCTAGAATATCAGTCTCTCGAGACCTCCTGGCCTCTTTCTCCTCTCTGTCACGGGCAAGCATACCCTCCACTCTCCTGGAAATACTCACCTGCTGATAGTGATCCTGATGCTGGGGTGGAGTCTCTCAATAAAGCGACGAACCCTCTCCCGAACTATGGCAACCAAGACCGGTGCACGTCGAGTCAACTCACTGAAATAGACTGCATACTCTGACACAATCATAGAACCCTTGGAAACTGCTGAAACTCCATGCGCCATGCATCCTTGAGGCTCTGAAGGACATACTCTCTCAAAAACATATCCGAGAACTGAGTCCATGTGAGTGAGGATACCTCGTCCGGTCAACTCAACTCATAAGCCTACTGATAAACTGATCCTCTAAGCTGGAAAGTAGTAAAAGAAACCCCACTCATCTCCGCTACGCCCATAGTATAAGGAATACGATGACAATCCTCTAGAAAACCCTGAGCATCAACTGAAGCCAATCCGTTGAAGGTAGGTGGGTGGTACTTCTTGTACCTCTCAAGTCTGAGCTGCTCCGCCTCATAAGCGGCTGTCCTGGTCTTATGCTGAACCTGAGCTATCGGTTGCATAGGAATGAACTCTGGGGCCTGATCAACCTGGACCCTCTTCTTAGGAGTACGGGTTGCGGGAGTATGTGCCCTTTCCCCAGCCTGAGATGTGGCGGGGGCTAATGGAATCAATCCAGCATGAGCTAAGGTGTTGAACATGCTCATGAACTAGGAAAGAATATCCTGGAAGGCTGGTGCAGCAATAGGAACCTCCGGTGTCTTCCCTCTAGCTGGAGCCGCTGGGGGCTCCTCTATCGCAGCTCGCGCGGGTGCTCTGGCTCCACCACGTGGTCATCCTCTACCCCGGCCCTGGTCTTTTGCTCTAGTAGGGAGTGCGGGTGCTTGGTCATCAGATCTCCCACTACGAGTCCTCACTGTGAGAAATAATAGAATAGAGAATTTTAGAATTTGATGCCAATAACTCACACGACAAGGAATCAAAAGAAGTATGATTTTTCCTAACAGTTCCATAGCCTCCCGAAGATAAGTACAGAAGTCTCTGTACCGATTCGCGAGACTCTAATAAATCGGCTTGTGAATCACGACACCTATGAACCTAGAGATCTGATACCAACTTGTCTGTCACGACCCGAAAACCAACCCGGTCGTGATGGCGTCTATCGTGATACTAGGCTAGCCAATTCACTATGAATAAAACAAGAAACCTTTTGTTTGATTCCATATCAACCAGTATTTCATAAATCTTCCATTTTAGCATTTCAAAGCAAATAAAGTTAGGTAAAACATTTAAATACAACCCCAAAACCCCGAGTCATCAATCATGAGCAACTAAAAAGGAAATACAAAATCTGGTATTGTTCCCTTACTACAAACCAGTCTGAGAAGAAACAAAATGACTAATTGGAAGGAGAGAGACAAGGTTGCGGACGCCGTTCAGCTACCTTGCAATCTCCAAAGTGCTCCCAGAGACTAGACCAGCTCTCACTCAGTCCTGGCACCTGAATCTGCACACAAGGTGCAGGGGGTAACGTGAGTACACCAACTCAGTAAGTAACAAGCCCAACTTGTGAACTGAGAGGTAGTGACGGACTAAACCTCCATGTTTATGACAAAATAAATGTACAAAAATTTAGGCATGCTTTCAGTTAACTAGACAGCTAAAGTGATAAGATAAACACAGTTCCGAACAGTTTAACATATATACCTCATCATATTTTAAATGCCAATGCATCAACAGTATGAAATGCACAATGTGCTCCCACTCTCAAATACTCGTCCACTCAGTACTGTATATGGCTCTCATGGCTCAGGGAAGATCCCTCCCAGAATATATACACATCAGACAGAAGTCACTCAGCACTGAGGAAGGCTGATCTAGCCCTAAGGAGAAGATCCATCTCCAGATAATGATACACCTCACAACCACTCGGTACTGTATATGGATCAACGTCCAATGGAAGATCCATCCCAGAATACGTACACACGTCACTAACCTCAGTCGCTCAGTACCGATGGAAACAAGGTAATCCAGCCTCGTGGAGAAGATCTATCTCCAAGCATAATCACTTCGGACAAGATCCATGTCCCAGGAAGATCCATCCCTCAAATATCACTGCGCTCACTGGGGGTGTGTTACAGACTCCGGAGGGGCTCCTAAAGCCCAAGTGCTATATCGCTGCAGCATGCAGCGCGACCCAATACCAATGCGGTGTGCAACCCGATCCATATATCTGTCACTCAATATCAGGCTCTTGGCCTCACTCAGTCATCACTCTCCAGTCTCGCTCACATGGGCTTACAATGCATGAACTAGCCCGAATCAATGATGTAATGTGCAAAACAACAATTACCGAGACTGAGACATGATATGATATGCAATGACAAGACTGAGTATATAATATCAATGAAACACATGACATGACATCAGTGAAAGACCACTTGGGTCTCAACAACATCGGGGTGAAGCCTTAACATAATATCTAGCATGATCTCTAACATGTTCGTATTAGGACGACCGCTCGGGTCTCAACAGTATCGGCGTAAAGCATTAACAAATTATTTAGCATGATTTCTAGAATGTTCACATCAGTCACATTGACAGAAGCACATACAATAAGAGAGAACCAATAGACAGTGCCATGGAATGAACCAGGTCACGAATCACACGGTGCACGCCCGCATGCCCGTCACTTGGCATGTGCGTAACCCAATTCTAATCATGTACCACGTAGCTTAGGGTTTCGAACCCTCAGAACCAAGATTGGAAGCGTTACTTACCTCAAACAGGCCAAAACTCTACTCCACAATGCCCTTGCCACTCGACTCGGCCACAAATCACCCTGAATCTAACCAAACTCAGTACTATATCATTAGTATATGCTAAAGGAGTGAAGCCCACATCAAAATTATCAAATTACATCACAAATCCTGAATTCGGCCAAACCCGACCCCCGGTCCCACATCTCGAAACTCGACAAAGATCACAAAACTAGAATCCTTACACTCTCACGAGTTCATACATAAAAAATACATCAAAATTTGACGACAATTGACCCCTCAAATTTCATGATTAATCGGTCAAATACCAACATAGAATCGAGTATTGGGTTCAAAAAAGTTACCTCAATGTGTTCCCCTTGAATCCCTCTTCAAAATCCCTCAAAAAGCTCCAAACGCGTCTTAAAAAATGGTGAAATATAAGAAAATTCGCGAAGGCCGAAATTTATATGCTCTGCCCAGGGGTTCCGCACCTGCGGCCCATTTCACACGCCTGCGGTCAAGGCGGCGCACCTGCGAATTTCACTAACTCCCCAGCTTTCGCGTCTGCGCCCCAGGCCTTGCACCTATGAGCCCGCAGGTGCGGTCACCACTCCGCTTCTGCAACCTTCTCCGCATCTGTGGTCGTCTCCTGCTCTTGCAACTATCGCACCTGTGGTCCCCAATCCGCAGATGCGGACACACCAGTAAACTGGCACCAGCAGCAGCTTTGCTGCATTTTCCAAGTCCAAACCTCCATTAACCATCCGAAATCAATCTCGAGGCCCTCGGGACCTCAACCAATGATTCCCACAAGTCATATATGATTATTCAAACTTAGTCGAACCTTTTGAACACTCAAGCAACATCAAATCACCAAATTTACTCGAAATTCAAGCCTAAGGATTTCTAAACTTCCGAAGCCAACGATGCCGAAACTAACCAAACCTCGTCCGAATGACCTGAAATTTTGCATACACATCCCAAATGACACTACGAACCTATTCCAACTTTTGGAATTCCTTTCCGACCCCCGTAGCTAATTTTCCATTGCCGACCAGAAATCGACAAAAATCCTGTTTCTCCAACTCAATCCTAATTCTACCACAGACCTCCGAATAACATTCCGAATACACTCCTAACTCCCAAATCACTTAACGAAGCCATCTAACCATAAAAACCACATTCCGAGATCATATACCTATAAGTCAACTTTCGGTTGACTTTTCCAACTATTGAACCAAGTTAAGAGACTAAGTGTCTCATTTCTCTCCACAATCACTCTGAACCCGGGACAACTAACCTAACACGACATGATAAAGCTGAATAACACATAACAAGATAGAAATAGGGGAAACTGGGCTAAACTCTAGGAAAGACCGGCCGGGTCGTTACATTCTCCCCCTCTTAAACAAACGTTCGTCCTCGAACGTGCAAAGAGTTGTTCCATAATCCATCAAACCGCCGAATAACCTTACCATGCACATACTTGGGGGTGACCCCACATCACCCAACCCTACATAGATCTAATAGCACAACACATTCGAATGCCTCTTTATCCAACCTAATTCCAACGCCTTAGAATCCAAATTTCCACGTCAGAACTTATTTACAAGATCAGAATCACGCCTCCACACACCGTATATGTTTGAATATGCTGCATCCAACCAGAGTCATAACTCAAGACGAAATCACATGATATCTCACCTATCTCGAACACTCATAACGGTAAGCTCAAATCACAATAGACGCCCAAGCCACCCAAATGCCGGTAATTAACCCGCCATCAAAGAGAGACACGTTATAACACCTTATTATACTGCCAATGATGAGAGAAACATGCAAAATCCCATATCCATTCATTGTATCAACAAGTGATGGAGCTTCCTCTCTTCGACAGGAAATATAGCAAAATTTCTCAGCCGACCAGCGTCAATATCCTCCCAAATATGCCGCAACCAGATCCGACAACACTCATTCTAGACTCGATGACCTCATCTCATCCGTCATAACCACTCTAGTAATATGACACATCAATACCGCTTAACGCCATAACCCGTGCAATCCGTGCACTAATAGACAACACCCCAAATGTACCCAAACATGAAAAAGAAAATGACATCAGACAAGAAAACCGTCCCGCAATATCAATAGGTAACACCATAACGCAATGCTAGGAACTCCTCACACACCGCAGAACCTAAACACACGAATCCTACACACAAGGATCCTATTTAACATACTTCATTGCAATACGTGAACCCTATCCTAATGCTGGTCCATATTATAACCCTCGCTCAGTCTTGATCAAAATCAAAAACCACAGAAACCCGATATCAAGTACTCAAAGTGCATTACCATAACCGTGAGAAATCGGACGCTGCCATGCCATACGAATCTGAAAGAACACAACCCATACGTCCAAATCCTACAATACCCATCTACTTTACCTTAAACAAACTCCGCTATGAGGCCCCAACAGAACTGCACCATGCGTGCCTAAAACCAATGAATCGGTGCTCCCCGAAGTAGGGACGGGTAACTCCTAGATCATCCCAAAGTAGAGATAAACCCAATAGCCCCTAACTGACACCCCTCACAATAGCACTACGAAGCCAATCAATCTGACTCGGTGCAAAAATGCCTATCCCCAAAGGTCCTACTAAGGAACCCCAAATCAATCTGGTCGTACCCCATAAACCAATGACCCTCCGAAGGTCCAATATGATTGCATCACATCAGCCACTAACCCCTGGCTAACCTTGGCTACAACTCTACAGCCCTCAATATGAAATCATCTACTCATTCGAGTTTCCAGACTCAAAACCCTCAAAGAACACCAATCACCATATCTGATCTCAATTCCTTCGCCTGAATGTCTAATACTTCTCCAATACACGATCACAACACGAGGAAATACCCCTAAAATCTGTAGGTGTTACAAGGCCAGACTTGAATACTCACAGCCGAACAACAAGGAGAGAGGCGCCCCACCAATGAGGTAACCATAAATTAAGACACAAAGCATCTTCTGAAACTTACACCTTCATCAAGTCATACCTAAAAGTAATATCATCTATCTGATCAAACCACATCGAAACCGACCATACTGAGCAATGACACATCCACCTAGGTCTCCAGACCCTCACTAGACACCACACATGACTGACATACGCAGTCCATAACAACAACATCACCCACAGGGGCGAACACATGAATAGATGTAACTAAAGACTCACGGGGCATATCCAGATAATGGGCAAAATATGATGAACATGTGAATATGAAGAACTGGAATCAAATAAAAACTAAAGCATCTCATGATAGACTAAAACAATACCTGGGATCACGGCATCAGAAGCCATCGCATCTGGTATGGCTGAAAGTGCATAAAATCGGGCCTGATCACCACTGGATCGACCTCTCTATCTCTCTAGGATGACCCGTAACTGCCTGAACCCCACCTCTAGCTGCTTGGGTGGGCGGTGGAGCAACTGGGACTGAAGTCGTGGGCTGACTCCTCTACTGATAAGTACCTCCCGTAAGACAAAGACAAAACCTCTTGATATGTCCCACATCTCCACACTCAAAGCAACCCCTTTCGGAGAATGGCATTGGGGAATGAAAGGAACCCCTATCACCATGATAACCACCAGAAGAACCAGGCATAGATGAACCCTGAACCGATGGTGCAAAGATGAACTCTGAGTTGGCAGAGCATTGAATGATGGGTGCCCCTGATGCGAACTGTGAGGATCACGACCAGCTGATCCACCACGATAACCTTATTGACCTGGTTGAGCCTGCCTGAATGGACGGCCTCTGCCGTGCTGAAACTGTCCTCCTGAAGGAACGCCACCAAAACTACCAGATCCTTGAGGCCACTTGGCCTCCCTCTCATCTCGCTCCTGGCGACGAACTGACTCAATCTCTCGGGCGATATCAACAACCTCCTCAAACGTAGAACCCGACACCCTCTCTTTAATCATAAGAATATGAACCTGATATGTGAGACCATCCACAAATCTCCTAATCCTATCTCTCTCTGTAGGGACCAACCAAATATTATGTCGAGCAAGCTCTGAAAACCTCATCTCATAATGCGACACCGTCATATGACCCTGACGCAGTTGCTCAAACTGTGTGCGCAGCTCCTCTCTACGGGACTATGGGACATACTTCTCTAAGAAGAGAGTGGAAAACTGCTGCCAAGTAAGGGGCGCTGCACCAACGGGACTACCCCTCTCATAAGCCTGCCACCAAGTAAATGCAGCTCCTGAGAACTGGAAGGTAGTAAACTAGATGCCACTAGTCTCCAATATCCCTGTTGTACGAAGAATCCTCTAGCACTTGTCTAAGAAACCCTGGGCATCCTCGCCCTCAGTACCACTGAAAGTCGGAGGCTGAAGTCTACCAAACCTCTCCAACCTACGTTACTCGTCATCTGGCATGACGGGAATCCCAAAATCCTAAACAGGTGCAATCGGCTGGGCTGGGGCTGCCCCCGGTGTTTGAAGTCCCTGAACAACCTGATCGGGTGTACGGGCAGCCGGGGTCTGAGTGCCTCCCACGGCCTGTGAAGTAGCTGTTGATATAGAAACATCGACCGCCTGAGCAATACTGGTGCATGCGGTCAAAATCTAGGCCAAGGTCTACTGAAGACCCCGAATAACAATAGGCACAGTTGGTGCCTGAGCTGGTCTCACTGGAACATCTGTGACTGGGACCTGATCTGGAATAACTGGAGGGTCCATAGGTACTGCCCCGGCCACTGCGCGGGCTACACCCCTCCCTCTACCATGGCCTCGACCGTGGCCTCTACCTCTCACATGCCCAACTGGTGGCTGACCATCCTGACTGGTAGTACATGTCTTCACCATCTATGAGAGAATGAAACAAACGAAATTTAGTTACCAGAATCGACAGATTTGCACGACAATAATTCAAGAATGTGAGATTTTACTAAGGGTTCTGTAGCCTCTCGAAGATAAGTACAGACGTCTCTGTACTGATCCGCAAGACTCTACTAAACCTGCTCATGACTGGTGAGTCCTATGTAACCTAGAGCTCTGATACCAACTTGTCACGACCCAAAAACCAACCCAACCGTGATGACGCCTATCGTGCTACTGCGCTAGCCAATTCACTATGCATAACATAAGAAACCTTTCGTTTGATTCCATATCAACCAGTATTTCATAAATCTTCCATTTTAGCATTTCAAAGCAAATAAAGTTAGGTAAAACATTTAAATACAACCCCAAAACCCGGAGTCATCAGTCATGAGCAACTAAAAAGGAAATACAAAAGCTGGTACTATTCCCTTACTACAAACCAGTCTGAGAATAAACAAAATGACTAATAGGAAGGAGAGGGACAAGGTTGCGGACGCCATGCAGCTACCTTGCAATCTCCGAAGTTCTCCCAGAGAGTAGACCAGCTCTCACTCAGTCCTGACACCTGAATCTGCACACAAGGTGCAGAGAGTAATGCGAGCACACCAACTCAGTAAGTAATAGGCTCAACCTATGGACTGAGAGGTAGTGACGGACTAAACCTGCATGTTTATGACATTATAAGTGTACAGAAATTTAGGCATGCTTTCAGTTAACTAGACAACTCAAGTGATAAGATAAACACAGTTCCGAATAATTTAACATATATACCTCGACGTATTTTACATGCCAATGCATCAACAGTATGAAATGCACAATGTGCTCCCACTCTCAAATACTTGTCCACTCAGTACTGTATATGGCTCGTATAGCCCAGGGACGATCCCTCCTAGAATATATACACATCAAACAGAAGTCACTCAGTACTAAGGAAGGTCGATCCATCCCTAAGGAGAAGATCCATCTCCAGATAATGATACACATCACAACCACTTAGTATTGTATATGGCTCAACGACTAAGGGAAGATCCATCCCAGAATACGTACACACGTCACTGACCTCAGTCGCTCAGTATCGATGGAAACAGGCCAATCCAGCCTCGTGGAGAAGATCCATATCCAAGCATAAACACTTCGGACAAGATCCATGTCCAGGGAAGATCCATCCCTCAAATATCACTGCGCTCACTGAGGATATGTTATAGACTCCGGAGGGACTCCTACAGACCAAGCGCTATATCCTTGCGGCGTGCAGCCCGACCCAATACAGCTACGATAAGCAGCCCGATCCATATATCTGTCACTCAATATCAGTCTCTCGGCCTCACTCAGTCGTCACTCTCCACTCTCGCTCACATGGGATCACAATGCATGAACTAGCCCGAATCAGTGATATAATGTGCAAAATAACAATTACCGAGATATAATATCAATGAAACACATGAGATGACAGCAATGAACGACTACTCGGATCTCAACAACATCAGCGTGAAGCCTTAACATAATATCTAGCATGATCTATAACATATTCCCATTAAGACGACCGCTTGGGACTCAACAGTATTGACGTGAAGCCTTAACAAATTATTTAGAATGATTTCTAGAATGTTCACATTAGTCACATTGACAGAAGCACATATATCAACAAGAGAGAACCAATAAACGATGCCATGGAATGAACCAGGTCACGAATCACACGGTGCACGCCCGCACGCCCGTCACTTGGCATGTGCGTCACCCAATTCTAATCACGTAACACGTAGCTCGGGGTTTTGAACCCTCAGAACCAAGATTGGAAGCGTCACTTACCTCAATCAAGCCAAAACTCTACTCCGCAATGCCTTTTCCCCTTGACTCGGACACAAGTCGCCCCGAATCTAACCAAAATCAGTATTATATCATTAGTATATGCTAAAGGAGCAAAGTGCACATCAAAATTATCAAATTAAATCACAAATCCCAAATTCGGCCAAACCCGACTCTTGGTCCCACGTCTCGGAACTCGACAAAGATCACAAAACTAGAATCCTTACACTCTCACGAGTCCATACATACCAAATACATCAAAATCTGACGACAATTGACCTCTCAAATCCATAAATCAAAGTCTCAAGTTTTCAAGCTCTAACCCCTCAAATTACACCATTAAATCCCACAAATTTCATGATTAATCGGTCAAATACCAACATAGAATCGAGTATTAGGTTCAAAAACGTTACCTCAATGTGTTCCCCTTGAATCCTTCTTCAAAATCCCTCAAAAGATCCAAACTCGTCTTCAAAAATGGTGAAATATAAGAAAATTCGCGAAGGCGGGAATTTATATGCTCTTCCCAGAGGTTCCACACTTGCGGACCATTTCACGCGCCTGCGACTTTCACTAACTCCCCAGCTTCCACGCCTGAGCCCCAGGCCTCGCACATGCGGGCCCGTAGGTGCGGTCAACCACTCCGCTTCTGCGACCTTCTCCGCATCTGCGGTCGCCTCCCGCTCCTGCGACTATTGCACCTACGGTCCCCAATCCATAGGTGTGGACACACCAGTAAACTGGTACCAGCAGCAGAATTGCTGCATTTTCCAAGTCCAAACCTCCGTTAACCATCCGAAATCAAGCTTGAGTCCCTTGGGACCTCAACCAATGATTCCCACAAGTAATATATGTTATTCAAACTTAGTCGAACCTTCAGAACACTCAAACCAACATCAAATCACCAAATTTACTCAAAATTCAAGCCTAAGGATTTCTAAACTTCCGAAATTTGCCAACGATGCTGAAACTAACTAAACCTCGTCCGAATGACCTGAAATTTTGCATACACATCCCAAATGATACTACAAACCTATTCAAACTTTGGGAATTTTATTCCGACCCCCATAGCTAATTTTCCACTGCCGACCGAAAATCGCCAAAAGTCCTATTTCTCTAATTCAAGCCTAATTCTACCACGGACCTTCGAATAACATTCCGAATACACTCCTAAGTCCCAAATCACCTAACGAAGCCATCCGAACCATAAAAACCACATTCCGAGATCATATACCTATAAGTCAACTTCCAGTTGACTTTTCCAACTATTGAACTAAGTTAAGAGACTAAGTGTCTCATTTCTCTCCACAATCACTCTGAACCCTGGCCAACCAACCTAACACGGCATGATAGAGCTGAATAACACATAACAAGACAGAAATAGGGAAAACGGGGCTAAACTCTCGGAACGACTGGTCTGGTCATTACATTATCACGATCCAAATTCTCCCTTCGTGAATCGTCATGAAGACACCTAGTCTCTACGACTAGGTACGCCTAACACTTGCGTAAATGAATGAAAACATGAAATTTAACAACTAACAGTAAAAAATAAATTAAATAAGAAATCGAGATGCTGCTCGGCATATACAACAGTCAACTCTCAAAATATATATGACACTCCCAAGACCCGAAACACCGTAAGTCACAAGCTTCTATGAAGTCCTAACTGTCCTATACATCACTGTCTATAGAAATAAAAGAAGAATGAACATATGGGGATATATGGGGACTCCAAGGATCTGCGGGCGTAGGCAGATGCACCTTGAAGTCTCTGATAGCAGCGACTACAACTAAGAACGAGGCTAGTAGGAGGAACCTGTATCTGCACACGAAAAAGATGTGTAGGAAATGGCGTGAGTACACCACAACAGTACCCTGTAAGTGCCAAGCCTAACTTCGGTCGAGTAGTGATGAGGTCAAGTCAAGGTGTATATATATATATAATAAAGCAAGGCAGGATGAAATATCGTAGTAAAATAAAGACTGAAATTTAACAAGAATGAAAACATAGAAGGTAACAACTCAGTACACGGAGATAGTAACAGGGGATCTCCCGAGATACCATCTCATAGTCCCGAACGCAAATGTGCAGGGAGGATCTCCCGGAATGCCGTTTTATAGTCCCAAAATAAATATGCAGGGGGATCTCTCGGAATACCATTCCGTAGTGCCAAAAGTAAATACATAAAACAGGGGGGATCTCCCGGAATACCGATCTGTAGTCCCAAAGTAAATACACAACTCAAACAATAGAATTCAACAGCTACAACATGAAATCTTACAATTTAGACTAAGTACAAGTCAAGGAAAATCAGGAAAAATTCACTAAACATGTTGCATGGAGTTCAGATAAATATTAAGGCAAGTAGGAATGCTATTCTAAATCTAACAGGATACTACACATGCTAATATAACTCAAATAAGAAGGAAACATGTTATTACTTAGCAGAAACCGCATATTTACAACAATTAGCCATGTACGTACTCGTCACCTCTCGTACACGACGCTCACATATCAAAACAATACCAAATCCTACGGGGAGTTCCCCCACACAAGGTTAGGCAAGCCACTTACCTCAAACCAAGCTCAATCAATCCGTAACAGTGCTTTTTCCACGAATACCCGACTCCGAATGGCCCAAATCTAGCCAAAATCAATTACATACCATGAATGTAGCTACAAGGAACTAATCTAGCTAATGAAATCAAAGCTAAAGCAAGAAATTAAAAAATCGCCCTAAAAGTC
This sequence comes from Nicotiana paniculata, assembly GCA_005239505.1. NCBI lineage: Eukaryota > Viridiplantae > Streptophyta > Magnoliopsida > Solanales > Solanaceae > Nicotiana > Nicotiana paniculata. The sequence continues at coordinate 29,030 of MDKI01144230.1, forward strand.
TTCCCGGGCCCACGTTTTGGAATCGGGTAAAAGTCACCAAATATGAACACCCATTCACTCACGAGTTCACTCGTGCCAAAATTATCCAAATCCGATGTCTAAATCCCAATTAAAACTCAAAAAATTTATTGAATAACTTTTCCCCAATTTCCCCAAAATTTTAACCAAATCCGAAATTAAATGGTGGAATCAACTATGGATTAATGAGATATAACCATAAAGGAGTTAAGAATCTTTACCCAAAAGCTTCCTCTGAAAATCCCTCGAAAAATTGCCAAATTCCGAGCTCTCAAGGTCCAAAAGTGAAGAATGAAATCAAACACTCGCACTTTGCCCTTTTTCTGCCAGAGATCTCGCTTATGCGAGCCTCTAACCGCATCTGTGGTCCCCCACCTGTAGAATTTCTATCACAGGTGCAAATTTCACTTAAAACTCATCGTCCTCTTCTGCGATCAAAAGGTCGCACTTGCGGACCTATCTCCGCTTCTGTTGTTCCCCACCGCCCTTGCGATCTCTCCAGCGCATCTGCGGGCATCGCAGATGCGGAACTCGCCTCGCACCTGCGACCCCTGACCACTCATTCTAAATACACTTCTGCACTTAATCATCCGCACGTGCGGCCCCGCACCTGCGGTCCCCTCACCGTAGGTGCGAAACACCAAAAAACAAGCAACTTTGGAAATTTCCTAAGTCCAATATTTCCTCCGTTGAGCATCCGAAACAGACCCGAGGCCTCTGGGACCTCAACCAAACATACCAACCAATCCTAAAATACCATACGAACTTAGTCGATCTCTCAAACCACATCAAACAACGCTAAAATCCCAAATCATCCTCCAATTCAAGCTTAAAGAACTTGAAACTTCCAAATTCGATAATGATGTCGAAACCTATCAAACCACGCCCGATTGACCCCAAATTTTGTACAAAAGTGTAATTCAACCCTACAGACCTACACCAACTTTTGGAATTAGAATCCGATAGGGCTGCGCATAATTTGGTAAATACCGAATTACCGTACCGAAATCGAAAAATTTGGTATTCGGTATTCGATATTTTGGTATTCGGTATGGTATTTGGTTTAAGTTTTAAAAATAATTTTGTATTAGGTATGTTATTTGGTATTTGAAAATAAAATACTGAAATACCGTACCGAAATATATATTATATTACATAATACACATATTATTAATAATAAAATAAATATAAAAATCTAAAATTTTACTTTTTATTTTATTTTATAAGTTCATCAATTAACTCTAAGCTAGTAACAAGACATTTCTAATGACGAAATTTATTCCTTTATGTACCATTTTCTCTCTCTGGATTGATATTTGTTGGTTTTGGATAAAACTTTTGTCAACAAACATTTTTAGTTTTGTAATTTTGAGTGCTTTAATTAAATATATTACAGTCTATGACTCTATGCATAAGTTAATATTCTAATAGAATAAACTGATGTTACCGAGCCGAATATACCAAAACCGAATGTGACGACCCAGTCGGTCGTCTTAAGAATTAACGCCACGATCCCCTGTTAACTATTTTTCCAAGTCTAGTTCTTAATTGAATTGCTGGGACGTTCGGTTTTAAGTTTCGGAGAGTTTTGGGATATTTAGTCCCTAAATGAGAGCTTAAGTGTTGGAAAGTTTCCCGTAGCCGGAGCAGTGTGAAGACGGCCTCGAAATTGAAATCTGATGGTTTCGTTAGCTCCCTTAGGTGATTTCGGGGTTGGGAGCGTGTTCGGAATGTATTTTGGAAGTCCGTAGCTCATTTAGGCTTGAAATGCCGAAGTTTGAATTTTTGGAGTTTCCGGTCCGATAGTGAATTTTTGATCTGAGGGTCGGAATGGAAGTTCGGAAGTTGCAGTAGTTCCGTCATGTCATTTGGGATGTGTGTGCGAAATTTGAGGTCATTCGGATAAGTTTAGACGTGTTTCGGCGTCAGATGTGAATTCGAAATTTTCTTAAGTTTCTAGGCTTGAACCTATTCATAATCGATGTTTTTGATGTTAAGAGACGTGTTTTTAAGGCTCGACCTAGTTCAAATGAGGTGCTAGGGTTGGTTGGTGGTTTTGGTTGAGGTCCCGGGGGCCTCGAGGTTGTTTCAGATGCTTAACGGGTGGAATAAGGGAATTTCTGCTGCTGAACCAGGCTTTTCTGGTGTCTTCGCACCTGCGAAGGTTTTTTTGCAAGTGCAGACTCGAAGGCGCGTGGGGTTTGATCGCAGATGCGATAGAGGGGTGACTGACCAGTGGTCGCAGGTGTGACTTGGGTTCCGCAGGTGCGGGACCGCAGGCGCGACCAAACGACCGCAGGTGCGGCCCCCGTGCATCTTTAGTGAATTTCGCATATGCGATGCTTCTTCCGCAGGGTTGGTGCCGCAGGTGCGGTGATCAGGACCGCAGGTGCGAGATCCCTATGTGTTTTATTCCAAAAATCCGAGGGTTTATTTCATAAGTCTAAAAATAGGGTAAGAGCTCAAGAAGTGGCAATTTTCAGTGGGTTTTGAAGAGAAGGATCATAGGTAACATTTTCTAATCCTATTTCATTGTTATACCATTAATTCCCGTTGATTTCTTTAGTTTAATTATCAAAAATGGGGGGGAAAACCATAGGAAGGGAAGAGATTTTCCCAAGTCCGAAATCTCCGGAATTGTGGGGTTCTTGGCATCAGATTTCGATTGTTTCTGGTTAAATGAGTTCGTGAGTGAATGGGTGTCCGAAAAATATAACTTTTACCCGATTCCGAGTCGTGGGCCCGAGGGGTATTTTGATCATTTTACATAATTTCGCGCCTTAGCTTGAATTAAACAGTATAATCAGTTGCATTAGATGTTATTTACGATATGTAATTGAATTTTATAGATTTGGGACATTTGGAGTCGGATACTCGTGGCAAACGTGTGGTTTCAAGTTTATTTTGAGCCTGTTCGAGGTAAGTGGCTTGTCTAACTTTGTGTGGGGGACCTTTCCCCTTAGGTTGTGATATTTGGTAATTGAATTCCTTGTACGTGAGGTGACGAGCGCGTACTTGTGCTAATTGTTGAAAAATCCGATTTTACTTTAAGTATTTAGACCGAACTTCTTTCGTACCTGTTTTTATTTTAATTGTGACCATAGTCTATGTTACTAATGTACACGAGAGGGTTCGCCGATTCATTGAGGGTCTTATCCCACCCATCAGATCTAGCATAGTTCGAGAGTTGGAGATGGACATTCCTTATCAGCAGGTAGTGAGCATTGCTAGGAGGATCGATTCTATGCTCGATAGGGAGCGAGATGAGAGAGAGGCCAAGAGGTCTGGTGCCCGTACCCCAGCAGTAGGTCGTCATGGTAGGGGTTATATGGTCCGCCCAGTTCATTCAGCTCTTCCAGTAGCCAGCAGTACCCCAGCTCCACCCAGGCCTCAGGACCCTTACTTTGCACCTCCAGTTTCTAGCGCGCATCCTGCGCGGGGTGCTTTCAGAGGTCAGTCTAGCAGACTTGGCCTTAGCCACTCACAGCCACCACGTCCTCCCAGAGCTTGTTTCGAGTGTGGCAATACACGCCATGTGGTTAGGGACTGCCCCAGACGTGGTAGGGGTGCATCTTCACAGACTTTTCAGCCACAGCGTGCTCAGCAGAGTTCTCATGCCATGATCACAGCTCCAGCTACTACCCCATCTACCCAGCCAGCCAGGGGCGGAGGTCAGGGAGGTTGAGTTCTCCCTCGAGGGGGAGGCCAAGCCATATATTATGCTATTCCTGCCCGTACCGAGGCTGTTGCCTCCGATTCTGTTATCACATGTATTATACTGGTTTGTCACAGAAATGCATCGGTTCTATTCGATCCAGGCTCCACGTACTCTTATGTATCTTCTTATTTTGCTCCGCATTTGGGTATAGCCCGAGATTCTTTAGGTTCTCCTGTTTATGTTTCTACTCCTGTGGGAGATTCTCTTATTGTGGACCGCGTTTATTGGTCGTGTTTGGTTACTATTCGTGGTTTTGAGACCAGTGCGGATTTATTGTTACTCGATATGGTGGATTTTGATATTATCTTGGGCATGGACTGGTTGTCGCCCCATTATTCTATTCTTGATTGTCACGCTAAGACTGTGACGCTGGCTATGCCAGGTATTTCGCGTGTTGAGTGGAGTGGTACTTTATATCACACTCCCAGTAGAGTTATCTCTTTTCTTAGAGCTCAGCGTATGGTTGAGAAGGGGTGTGCCGCATATTTGGCTTATGTGAGAGATGTCAGTGTTGATACCCCTTTTATTGATTCAGTTCCAGTGGTACGGGATTATCCCGATGTGTTTCCAGCTGATCTTCCGGGCATGCCGCCCGATAGAGACATTGATTTTGGCACTGATTTGTTGTCAGACACTCAGCGCATTTCCATTCCTCCTTACCGTATGGCTCCTCCTGAGTTGAATGAGTTGAAGGATCAGTTACAAGAATTGCTTGATAAGAGTTTTATTCGACCCAGTGTTTCACCTTGGGGTGCTCCTATTTTATTTATGAAAAATAACGATGGTTCTATGCGCATGTGTATTGATTATCTCCATTTGAACAGGGTTACAGTAAAGAACCGTTATCCTTTGCCTCGTATTGATGATCTATTTGACCAGCTTCAGGGCGCACATGTATTTTCTAAAATTGATTTGCGCTCAGGTTACCATCAGTTGAAGATTCGGGATTCGGATATCCCGAAGACTGCTTTCAGGACCCGGTATGGCCATTACGAGTTTCTAGTTATGTTTTTCGGGCTGACTAATGCCCCCGCAGCATTTATGCATTTGATGCACAGTGTGTTCAGGCCATATCTCGACTCGTTCGTCATTGTTTTCATAGATGATATTATTGTTTACTCCTGGAGTCGGAAAGATCATGAGCAACACCTGAGTTCAGTGCTTCAGACCTTGAGAGAGAAGAAGTTGTATGCAAAGTTCTCAAAATGTGAGTTCTATGGCATTCTTAGGCCATGTGGTATCGAGTGAGGGAATTCGAGTGGATCCAAAGAAGGTAGAGGCCGTGCAGAGTTGGCCCAGGCCGTCCTCAGTTATAGAGATTCACAGTTTCCTTGGCTTGGCAGGTTACTACCGCCATTTTGTGGAGGGATTTTCATCGATTGCAACCCCTATGACTAGATTGATCCAGAAGGGTGCTCCATTTCAGTGGACAGAGGAGTGTGAGGCGAGCTTTCAGAAGCTCAAGACAGCTTTGACTACAGCCCCAATCTTGATATTGCCTACTGGTTCGGGGTCTTATACAGTTTATTGTGATGCCTCGCGAGTTGGCCTTGGAGCAGTGTTGATGCAGGACGGTAGGGTGATTGCCTACGCGTCTAGACAGTTGAAGATACATGAGAAGAATTACCCTGTCCATGACCTTGAGTTAGCTGCCATTGTTCATGCCTTGAAGATCTGGCGTCATTATTTGTACGGTGTGCCTTGTGAGATTTATACTGACCACCGGAGTTTGCAGCACATATTCAGGCAGAAGGATCTAAATTTGCGCCAGCGTAGATGGTTAGAGTTGCTAAAGGACTATGACATCACTATACTATACCACTCGGGGAAGGCCAATGTAGTGGCCGACGCTTTGAGTCGCCGGGCGGAGAGTTTGGGGAGTTTGGCATACCTTCATGCAGCTGCGAGGCCTTTAGCCTTAGATGTTCAGTCCTTAGCCAGTCAGTTCGTGAGATTGGATCTTTCTGAGCCTTTCCGGGTATTGGCTTGTGTGGTTTCTCGGTCTTCCTTATTCGACCATATCAGGGAGCGGCAGTATGATGATCCTCATTTACTTGTCCTTAGGGACACGGTCCAGCACGGTGATGCCAGAGAGGTGACCATTGGAGATGACGGGGTATTGAGGATGCAGGGCCGGATTTGTGTGCCCAATGTTGATGGGCTTCGGGAATGATTTTGGCAGAGGCCCATAGTTCGCGGTATTCCATCCATCCGGGTACTGTGAAGATGTATTAGGATTTGAGGCAGCACTATTGGTGGCGAAGAATGAAGAAGGATATGGCAGAGTTTGTAGCCAAGTGCCTCAATTGTCAGCAGGTCAAATGTGAGCATCAGAGACCGGGAGGATTACTTCAGCGGATTGAGCTTCCAGAGTGGAAGTGGGAGTGAATCACCATGGACTTTGTGGTTGGACTCCCTCGGACTTTAAGGAAGCACGGTGTTGTTTGGGTGATTGTTGATAGGCTGACCAAATCAGTTCATTTCATTCCGATGCTGACTACTTATTCATCGGAGCGGTTGGCGGAGATGTATATTCGGGAGATCCTTCGTCTGCATGGTATTCCAATTTCTATTATTTCAAACAGAGGTACTCAGTTCACTTCACGGTTCTGGAGAGCCGTTCAGCAGGAGTTAGGTACCAGGGTGGAGTTGAGCCCAACATTTCACCCCTAGACGGACGGACAGTCCGAGCGCACTATTCAGATTCTTGAGGATATGCTTCGTGTGTGTGTGATTGAGTTTGGAGGGACTTGGGATCAGTTCTTGCCATTGGCAGAGTTTTCTTACAACAACAGTTATCAATCGAGCATTCAGATGGCGCCGTATTAGGCTTTATATGGTAGGAGGTGCAGATCTCCGGTGGGTTGGTTCGAGTCGGGTGAGGCCAGGC
>ML366693.1:0-98672 GCA_005239505.1 Nicotiana paniculata
AAAAAGGAAGTTTTGTTTGGCTAGAAAATTTTAATTAGGTACGTAATCAGATTAATCATTGCTTAGTACTATGTATTTATTGCCATACTCTTCTGCCATGTATTAATATGATTCCCTAGTCACTAATGATGTTTCTCTATCTTTGTGAATTGAGGAAAAATAAAGATTTTTAACAGGATGAACCTGGTTCATCCATGCTGGTTTACGTGACTGACAAGGTACGTTCTCATCTCCATACATGTATCAATTCAAGTACAGTCATACATGAGCAGGACTCTATCCATTTATGGTTCAAATTCAATTCTCGTACTTACCCAAATAATGAACCAGTTTCAAGAAGTGTCGTCTCAATTAATTAGCCTAGTTTTAAGGGGAAAGTAACTGTCTAATCAATGTCCTGTGTACAAGAGTGAGATGAAGCCTGAGCACAAGTTGTTATTTGAATTTGTGATCAAGTTCCAGCTACCCAGACAATAACGAAGACACACTGCTAACTACATGGATTTGACCCTCATGGAGTGTCTGTACAGAGGCAAGCAGATTAATTGGCCAGCTTTTATCATCCAGCTCTTGGACAGAGTGGTGAATGGCACCAAAGCGCATGCGATCCCTTATGGATTTATTTTGACTGTCGTTCTTGCTCTTTTTGGAGTTCCTACAAAGAAGGATGAGATGGCTACTGCTAAGGATTTCTTTGGGAAGGACACTCTGCTGTCTTGTGATTATACTATCAATGCCCCGGCAGATGAACCTGGTTCATCTCGGAAGCTACCAGTCAACAACAAGGTCTGTACTCTGATGCAAGAAAGCGAGTTAACGGATATGGAGATCCTTCGATTGAGGTCTCGCTTAATTGAGGTGGAAGTTGAGCGTGATGCTCTCAAAGCTGAGTTAGCAAAGGAGAAAAATGAAGGTGTTTTACACCAAATGTTGTACCTTCTACAAACCAAGAACCCAGCCTCATCTGCACCCTCCCAACCTTAGGAATGTCCAGTGCTACTCCCTCCAAACCTATCAAGTGTCCAGTTGGGGACAGTGTCTAGTGTTTGTTTCAGTTTTTATTCTGTTTTTCTCATGTTTTGGCTATTTTGATTTTAATATGTTTTGGTGTTGATCATCCCTGTTAATCAATGAAAGCTTGTTGTTTTGAAAAATGTCTCAATTTCTTATTTAGCTTCATTATTAATTTCTTGTGATGATTAAACATGTTTGCACTTGTAGTTGCCTAAATTGGCCATGAGTGAGAATTAAAAACCGGTAAGTATCATTTTGCAACTTTTCGATGATGCCAAAAGGGGGAAGATGTGTTGTGGTGTTGGTTCAAAATTTTCAAAAAGTGATATTTATAACCTAATGAACCTGGTTCTCAATGATTAATGCTTAAAAATATACAAAATATTTGAAGTGTATACAGGATAAAAGCACTGAGTTTGTCATCATAAAAAATGGGGAATTTGTTGGCCCATGTCACTGAATGGGTTTTGAAGATTGACAAATGTTGACAAGATAAACTAGGTCCATCAGATCATATACACCTGAACGGAGCAGTTGGCACAAGAATCGTACAAGCATAGGAGATATCAGTGATTGTTGAGTATCAAAGAACTAAGAGGATGTCTCCTAATACGAAAAGATTGCAAACTCATGTGGATGAAAGAAGTTGAATTCAGCAAGGACAGAAACAAAGGAAGGAAGTTGAGTTTGATAAGAACTTGTTCTCCCAAGTAGAACCGGACCAGAACTCAACAACTGACTTTATAAATACTCAAAGTATTACTGCTGAAATAGACAACACAAAAACACGCACAAAGGGCTAAATTGAATCAAGTTCTGTAAGCAAAATTCCTAGGTTATTTGAAAGCAGAAGTATTGTGCAAAGACTACAGTTCAACTAGAAGAAACAGTTCCATTCATTTATTATTGAGTCTAGTTGGGTGTAGTAGGAATTTTAACATTGTATCTTTTCAGCTTTCTTAGAAGCAAATTGCAATAGGTACACACTGTTCAAGTTAGAGTTAGTTTGACGTCTGTAGAAATTAGCTAGAGGCTAGTTGATACAAAGAGGATTAGAGTTAGTCCTAGGATTACAAAAGAGTTTATTTTGTAAGTCCGTTTGGATCAGAGTTTTAAGTGAAGTGTTTGAGCAAATCCTACTGAGGAGTAGGTCGTGATTTTTTCACCTTTTGAGCTGGGTGTTTTCCACGTAAAAATATTTGTGTCTTTACTTTACTGCTTTATTATTCCGCAAATAGTAGTAAGTAGTACACCAAGAAGAACCAGGTTCTTCTTATTAGACAGCACTCGATAATTGGGTACTGCACAATTAACTTATAATATTGTATAGTATTGACGTCTAAAACATCAGGGTTTAATTGGGTAGCGGATCGAGTATGAAATAAAAGTGGAAAGTTTTATTCAGGAATTGCCACGTGGTACTTCGTCCATATTAGGGACAATATTGCTACAAAGTATGACGGTAGGGGTATGAGTAACTCAATAGTATAATGAAGGATACATGTAAACAATAGTTAAAAATATAAGGGTATATTTGACCCTTTTCCGTTTGCCATAACTGTTACACTACAATGCTTCTCCCTTCTCGTACATTGATTAAATTGAGATAAAAGAATAATTAAAGAACAACTTTAGATATTTGTTGGTCTTTGCTCTAAACTCTATTACTCACGCGTCTCTATATTTATTTTGACAAATTCTTGATCTAACATGCCACAATGATGTTTCACTTTCGCTTGCAAATTGTCAAATGATTCCAAGTTTGTTCGTTAGCACCTAAGCACTGTGGTCTACCATTTGTACCTTATAGCAATGTATCCCCGACTACAAAGTTAGGTTCTCTAAATTAGATCAATTCACGTCACAAATCAAATTTTTTCCATCATTGCCTATGGGTTTAGAAACCAGCTAGCATTGAATGAAATGCTTATTAATTAAGACAGGTATATCAGAAAAAGTATTAATCATCATTAGAGGTGCATATATAGGACAAAAGAAGGTTAGGCGATTCCACATTTGTATAAGTTTTTGTTCAATTAATAAAAATACCCTTAAATTAAGAAAGTGGCTTTGCATAGTAAATTAATTCTTTTTCGTTAGAGATAAACTTGGTGCATTCATGATCTCTACTTAATTCCCATAATCACGGACATTATATAGGGTAGGAAAGTGGCTATGATGTGCCAATTTATTTTTTTTAATATATAATCAATCATGCATAATTTATGACCAACCAAATACGTGATAAGACATATTTAAAACTTTTTCATTATTACTATTGCCCTTTCAAGACACTAATCATGCCTATGCTCTTGTATATTTTTTATTTTATTTTAAAATTTTCAAAAGTAAAATTAAAGTAGATGTAACAGGAGTAGGAAAGAAGGGACGGTTGAGAAGATGTAGAGGTTGGTCAGTCATCCTTTTATGCACTTAGAAGAAGAATACTATTAATGTAGTCTGAACTTTTTAAACTAAGTTAGTTACTAGAAGATGGAATGCAATAATATTTGAGTTTGCAGTTAGATATTTATAAATATTTAGTGAATTTCTTAGTATAAATAAAGAGTTTATGCAAAAGTTATTGGGTTCCCGAAAACCCATAGTCAATGTTTTAGGTCCGCCTCTAGTTACTAGTATCATTTTTACTATTATCAGTTAAATATTATTATACAAATATATTTATAATTATTTTATAAACGTCTAATTATATATAAAAAAAAAAAATTAACTATCGATGTGTAACTTAAAAGTTGAAGTTCCTCTCACAAGGTGACAGAGAATTGGACAATATAATAGTGCTTTCCCCTTAAAGATTCGGGCTTCAACAGAAAGAATTGGGGAAGGGAAGACGAGTTGATAAAGAGATAGGAAGAAACAATCATCATTGCTAAGAACCTTTGCTCCTTTTTGTCCCGTCCTTTCAAAAGGTTCTAACAATGTCACAAAAACTCTCTTCTTTTTATCTTTTTATATTTACTTTTAAAACCTTTGCTCTTTGCCCCCTCTCATAGTGCTATTCCGATCCCCAAGATCAACTATCATTGGTATTTTGAACGGAAATTACCATAAAGTTTTGAGTAGTAATTAGTGTTTAGTCAAATTTTTGAAAATTATTTTTAAGTGTATTTTTTTAAAAGAATTTTTGGAAAGAAGTTATTTTTTTCTGCTTCTCAAATACTGTTTCTATTTCTCTTCAAAAGTATTTTTTTCCTTCCAAAAATTTGATCAAATACTTTAATTTTTGGCCAAAAGGACAAAAAAAAATATTTTTAACCTAAAAAAAAGCTTGGTCAAATTGGCCGTAACTATCATTGGTATTTTGAACGGAAATTATGATATACTACTCAATTTTGGACTCTCAATTTTCTCTACTTTGATCTAGTACCATGCCCCTTGGCCCACTCACTGCTCTTTTTTTACCTGCTTTTTTTTCTAACCTTTTGAAAAAATATATGTTGAAAAAGGGTGGTCTTTTTATTTATTTTCACGTTTTGGACTTTTCAATGTTGTTGTGGTTTGTCTTTAAAATTCAAAATCATAGGGCTAATTAAAGTTAAATCCTACTCTATTATGTTTTGGTGGGAGCACACTGATGATTAAACATATACTAGAGGTATATATGGCCGTGTTCGTTCGATTTTTTATCAAAACTAAACCAAACCAATTATATCGGTTTAGATTTATCGGATTTTTCGAGTTTTCAAATTTTTTGTTACATGAATATTATTCGAAAAAGTTATAGATAAAATTTTGATAAGTGAATATATATTTAGTAAATATTGAAAAAATTGACAAACATATGATCTATTAAAATATTTCAATTGGACATTTTTGTTAGTAACACATGATATTTATTTTCTTAGTCGTCTATCAATAATTTTTCGTCAATGTACGCTTTCAAGGTTAACACATGAAAATCCCAAATATTTCTATTTTTTTTAAGAAAATTCAATATAAAGTCTTAAAAATATATTAAAAAATTATATATTAATATATCGGTTTAGTTAGTATATTTTTATTCAATATCAAACCAAGACAAACAAAATCTAGTTGGGTTTTTTAATCGGTTTGATTTGATTTTTCGGTTTAGTGCGATTTTTCGGTTCGGTTTGAACACCCCTGGTATACCTCTATATAAATCAAACTTAGAAGGTTAATTCGACATATCATTATTGTCACGACCCAAATTTCCCTCCGTTGGGTATCGTGATGGCACCTAGTCTTAAGGACTAGGTAAGCCTAATATTCAGGAATAACAACAATAATAAATAGAATCTAATACTTTTTTGAAATAAATAATTCTTTAAACATTTTATATTCCCAAAACTCGAAAGTACAAGTCATAAGATTTTAAGAATTTACATTAAAACTCCTAAAATACCACTGTTCAGAAAATAAGTGCAACAGTGCTGACAAAAATATAAGATGGTGACTCCGAAACCGCGAACGCTGAAGCGGTTTTACCTTGAGTCTCCACAACAGCAACCGCGCTACTATCAATCAATCGGCCGGCTATGCGAAAACCTAGAATCTGCACAAAAATGTGCAGAAGAGTAGTATGAGCACACCACAGCGGTGCCCAGTAATTATCAAGACTAACCACAGTGAAGTAGTGACGGGGACTAGTCAAGACACCCACTGGTCTAATAAAAACTGAACAAGTATAAATATAGGAAGCAGGGAAATAATGATGTACACATAAAGGCTACGCAATATAGCTAACAAGACAGTGAATTCGATGAAGAAGGAAACAATAAGTATCAGCGGGAACCATGAAGTAACACAAAGACTGAATAGAACACAGACGAATCCAACATGAAAATATAAAACACGAGCATGTAATTACTCAACTACTTCAACCATTTCTACATCAAATTCATAGTCATCTCCACGAGGTTCCGATCCTCGAACAAATCATCATTTACGGGTCCTAATATCCGAACCCTAACACTTGGCAACTTGCGCCCTCATTCGGGTACTAACTGCACGGACGACTCACGTGCCAATTGGGTCATTCTCACCCATACGGTAAGCACAACAAGAGTATCTATATTTGACAACAACAAGGAGTCCTGAATCTATTAATAGTACTTAATTACGTGTATGCTTGTGCAGGTGTCCTAACATGATTTCGACAACCAATAGAAATAAGGAAAAACAAAGGGGCAACATGTATACTTTCATCTCATAAATTTCCACACGAATGAACTCACACGGTAAGTGTTCCAGTACACAATCTCAACAGCAAAGGATGCCCCCAGGCCAACAAAAATCTCACAACAATCCCTGACATAGCCCACCTTGTCACGCCACGTGTGCAATATTAAAGTATATGCTCGCCTTGTTTCGCCACACGTTCATAAACATGTTCTCACCTTGTCACGTCACATGCGCAACACTCAATCTCGTATCCTGCCTTATCACGCCGCATGTGAAATTATCAATAGTAAACACGGAACGACAGAAACCTCGTGCAAATCCCCATATCAACAATCGCACGGTAGAAACCTTGTGCATCACCACAACAAGTACAACAATAACAATAGTAACAGTTCAAGATACAATTAATACAAAAACTCAAGAGACTTCGACCACAACATAGGCAAAACTAGTTCACGGGGGGATAAACATAACAAGGAGAGCTAGGTGTATTACGAACCACTCAACAAGGAAGGCAAATGGCATGCAACAACCGCACCTAATTTCACAGGTGAACAACAAGAATCAACACAAATCTGATAACTCCATATAAGGTCAAGTCACGAAGGTATAGAATATCTAAACTTCTTTTAAGGTTGAGCAGTTACGAGAATATTCAACAATTTCCACTTAAGGACAAGCAGCAGAGAATAATCATAACTTCATTTGAGACCAAAAAAATTATAGGTTGAGATGAAGATAATTGTAAATTTGAGATACGCAGTTAAGAAGGTATAGCATGGTAGTAAAGGAAATAAAACCTTCAGATAAGTCAATTAGGAGTCAAGTAGGCAATAAGAGTAAATCCAAAAGTAAGAACTTCCACATTTAAGCAAATAAAGATGACACTAGAAATTAGGAAATTCAATCATGCTAAGGACAATTCGTACTCGGCGAATATAAGGATCTAAGATTCCTAAAGGGTCAACTTTCCACAAATAAGTCCGAGCATGCACTCTTCACCTCGCGTACACGGACTACAATCAACATAGAAGACTCAAATCCTAAGGGGTAATTCCCCCACACAAGGTTAGGCAAGATACTTACCTCAACCGCTCAAAACAAACTTGAAATCACGTTCTTGCCACGGGTATCCGACTCTCAATGGCCCAAATCTACTCAAATCAATAGCATCGTATAAATAATACTACAAGCAACTAGTTTAACAAATAAGTTCAAAGCAAAAACGCGAAATTAGGAAAATTCCCAAAAAAGTTCCCCGGGCCCACGTCTCGGAATCGGGTAAAAATTATATATTCCGGACACCCATTCACTCACGAGTCTAAACATATGAAAATTTCTCAAATCGGAGGTCAAAAACTCAATCAAAACTCGATAATTCGATCTATGATGTTTATCTCATTTTCTACCCAAAAGTTTCGAAATTAAAGGTTGGATTTAAGATTGGAAACATGGAAATTGGTCTATAATGGATAGAAATCACTTACCCAAATTACCCAGGTGCAAAAGCCTCCAAAAATCGCCTCTCCCGAGCTCCCCAATTCGAAAATGGTGAAAATAACATAAACCTTCGGTTCTGCCCCTTTTCTGCCCAGCAATTCTGCACCTGCAGAACTATCATCGCAAGTGTGAAAACCCACTAAAAAGTCTGGGGTCGCACCTGCGGTCAAATGGCCGCACGTGCAAGGATTGGGGGTTTGGGCTAAGTTTCGCACCTGCGAACTCCTTGCCGCACCTGTGGAAGGTCCATCGCAGGTGCGAGACACCAGAACCAACAATGGTTCAGCTGTCTCCCAAGTTTTAAAAAACACCCGATGAGCATCCTAAACGTACNTACGGACTCGCTCGAGGTTTCAAACCACATAAAACAACACTAACACGATGAATTAAACTAAAAATCCATGAAGATTCTTCAAGCTTCTATAAACATTAAGTTTTGCATTTAAGGTCCGAATCACGTCAAATAAGTCTGTTTCTTACCAAATTTCACCGATAACACATATAAGTCATATCGAACTTGTACCGGGCTTCGGAATCGTAATGTGGGCCCGATATCACAGGTTTCACCTCAAATTTTATTTTCAAAAACCTTTATATTTTTCAGAAAACAATTTTCTTTAAAAATTTATTTCTCGGACCTGGAACGTCGGAATTCGATTTTGGGCATGCGCCCAAGTCCCATATTTTCCTACGGACCCGGATTCGATTACGGTCATGCGCCCAAGTCCCATATTTTCCTACGGACCCTCCGGGTCCGTTTACCATGAACGTTGACTGATGTGAACTTTATTGAAATTTCCAATACAAAATTTTTATTTTTAACAGCTTTTCACATAAAGGCTTCCCGGCTACACGCCCGGCGGTGCACACAAATCGACGTGAGATAGAAGGAGGTTTTCACGACCTCGGAACACGGAATTAGATAGAATATACGGGATGCCCCTTTTGGGTCATCACAATCTTCCCCTCTTAAACAAACATTCGTCCTCAAACGTGCTAAGATTCACTTGAACTCATCAAATCACTGATTGCGCATTTCAAACACACCCGCGGGTGATCCCACGTCACCCCAAATCTACATAAGACTGACGACACCACCACAACCGCAATTTAGCTTTTCTAGTACTACCGATGAGCCTCACACCTCAATTTCTTGCCTTCTACTCATTTCCAAAATACACGATTCTAAATCCACATCCGACATTAGCCCCAACCAGCTGCATAAACTCATGATTATACCCATAAGGCACGACCACATAATATGGCATATCACACATAGTCTTATAATAACACTTGGGTCGCAATGGCTGCCCGAAATCAACTCAGCATTGGCAATTAGCCTCATATCCGATAGAACTATATTCCCAACCTCCATCACACTGATAATAAATCAAGAAACACGAAGACTTCATAACATTGACACCCAAATCACCAAGACACAACTAACACCACCGGGCACACACCCCGCAAGATAAAACTCAAGGAGCACAAAACGAAAATGAATGAATATGAAAGGAGAAGCACATAAGGAACTATCAAACAAGCCCGACAGGCACAACTCTCTATCAATGCTAACGTACACAACAACATTACAAGGAAGGAACTAAAGCACATGAACAAATCAAAGGATACCATCCTGATAAAATTTCCACTGTGGTACTCAGCCCGGTACAAACATATCAGATCACAAAATATCACGAGGTCCTCGCCCTCAACTCTGAATCACACACCAAAAATATATTACCAATTGAAATTCCTTCGCTAATTTGTCTCAGCTGATAACAAACATAACGCTAACTGATCTCACATCTCGATGGAGTATCAAATCACAAATCGTAAACAAAATACTCAGGAGTCACATCAAACTTATCGTATTGGACAACAGGAATTTATTACTAGTCTCATATCTCTCAATACTGAATAGAGACAAACAACAGACTTGGTCTACTACTCACAGAATCTCCCAACAGGAGCAAATACAAAAATAGAGTGCAAAGCATGAAACTCACTCATAAACAAAACAACAATGAGGGAACTCGTCCCGACCAGCTGAGCTATAATGAAATACAAATGGTTCCCCTTTGTAACAAAACAAAGCATACATGTATTGTAACATCTGGCACAACGGCCTCCAGCCTACTATACGAAACACATCAACGGGTCGGGCCTCCCCCTCTTGGTCGCCCTCTACTCGCCTGAATGCCCTGCTGTAACACATCTGCCCGGAGCTTGGGACAACTCTCACCCTATGGATGATATCCCTACACTCAAAACAACCTCTCCGCTGACGTGGCTGTGGAAATTGCGCAGCCCGAGTACTCTAAGACCCATGAGTACCTGAAACTCCATGCGAAGCCGGCAATGCAAACTGAACTGGCTGACCCATAAAACCTCTACCGTGTCGTACCCTGCCTCCATAATAAGGACTAGTAAATCTCTCCGGGCCCAAGGACTCCTCACCTCTCTGCCCTCTCTCTCCTGACCTCATCTGACATCTCTATCATAGTCCCGCCTGTCGTCTCTCTCACGATCCAGCATGCCCTCAACTCTGCGAGCAATCCCTACCAACTGCTGAAATGAACTATCCGACTCTAACTCCCGAGACATGCTAAACCGAATATCACGCCTGAGGCCCTCAATGAATCTACGAACACGCTCTCTAATTGTAGCAACCAAAGTAGGTTCATGTCTGGCAAAATCATTGAACCTGATGGCATACTCTGATACTGACATAGTGCCCTGGCACAGCCGCTCAAACTCTGCGCGCCATGCATCTCGGAGGTACTGAGGTACAAACTCACCCAAGAACATCTCTGAAAACTGGCCCCATGTAAGTGAAGCTAACTCGTCCGGGCTACCCAGCTCATATGCCGGCCACCACTGATAAGTCGCTCCCCTGAGCTGGAACGTAACGAAAGGAACCCCGCTCATCTCCACAAACCCATAGTACGAACAATGCGGTGACACTCCTCCAGAAAACCCTGGGCATCATCTGTCGCCAGGTAGGAGGGTGGTACTTCTTGTACCTCTCGAGTCTAAGTTGTTCCTCCTCAGAAGCTGCTGCCCTAACCACGGGCGAAACTGGGATCTCAGGATATGCTCCCATGACACCTGTAACCTGACCAACCTGATCTCGCTGCTCCGGAATATGGGTGAGAGGAGTCTAAGCTCCTATCCCGCCCTGTGAAGTAGCTGGTGCACTCGAAATCAATCCCGCCTGAGTTAAGGTACCAATCACATCCCATAACTGTGCCAAGGTCTCCTGAAGTCTGGGTGTAACAACAGGCGCCTCCGGTCCCCCAACAGGAACTGTCGGTGGCTCCTCAACGGCTGCTCTGGCAGGTACCCTAGTTGCATCACGTGCCCCTCGTCGACCTTTGCCTCTACCTCTGCCCCTAGAGGCATCTGCTCCAGGGGTAACATCCTCAGAATCTGCATCTTGCGTCCTCACCATTTGTGAGAGAATGGAATGATAAATTTCAAACTACAAGATCAATGAACTCGCACGATAGGAAAGAAGGAAGTGAAGTTATCATAATAGTCTCGTAGCCTTTCGAAGATAAGTACAGACGTCTCCGTACCTATCCGCAAGACTCTACTAAACTCGCTTATGACTCGTAGCACCTATGAACCTAGAGCTCTGATACCAACTTGTCACGACCCAAATTCCCCTTCGTTGGGTATCGTGATGGAACCTAGTCTTAAGGACTAGGTAAGCCTAATATTCAGGAATAACAATAATAATAAATATAATATAATACTTTTCTGAAATAAATAATTCTTTACACATTTTATATTCCCAAAACCCAGAAGTAGAATTCATAAGATTTTAAGAATTTACACTAAAACTCCTAAAAATACCACTGTTCGGAAATAAGTGCAATAATGCAGACAAAAATATAAGATGGTGACTCCGAAACCGCGAACGCTGAAGCGGTTTTACCTTGAGTCTCCACAACAGCAACCGCGCTACTATCATCAATCGGCCGGCTACGCAAAAATCTGGAATCTGCACAAAAATATGCAGAAGTGTAGTATAAGCACACTACAACGGTGCCCAGTAAGTATCAAGACTAACCACGGTGAAGTAGTGACGAAGACTAGTCAAGACACCCACTGGTCTAATAAAAACTGAACAAGTATCAATATAGGAAGCAGGGAAATATTGATGTACACATAAAGGCTACGCAATATAGCTAACAAGATAGTGAATTCGATAAAGAAGGGGAAAAAAGGTATCAGCGGGAACCATGAAGTAACGCAAAGACTAAATAGAACACAGACGAATCCGGCATGAAAACATACAACACGAGCATGTAATTACTCAAAAACTTCAACCATTTCTACATCAAATTCATAGTCATCTCTACGAGGTTCCGAACCTCGGACAAATCATCATTTACGGGTCCCAATATCCAAACCCTAACACTTGGCAACTTGCACCCTCATTTGGGTACTAACTGCACGGATGACTCAAGTGCCAATTGGGTCATTCTCACCCATACAGTAAGCACAACAAGAGTATATATATTTGACAACAACAAGGAGTCCTGAATCCATTAATAGTACTTAATTACGTGTATGCTTGTGCAGGTGTCCTAACATGATTTCGACAACCAATAGACATAAGGAAAAACAAAGGGGAAACACGTATAGTTTCATCTCATAAATTTCCACATGAATGAACTCACATGGTAAGTGTTCCAGTACACAATCTCAACAACAAAGGTTGCCCCTAGGCCAACACAAATCTCAACACAATCCCTGACATAGCCCACCTTGTCACGCCACGTGCGCAAAATTAAAGTATATACCCGCCTTGTTTCACCACACGTGCATAAACATGTTCCCACCTTGTCACGCCACATGCACAACACTCAATCTCGTATCCCGCCTTATCACGCCGCATGTGCAATTATCAATAGTAAACACGGCACGGCAGAAACCTCGTGCAAATCCTCATATCAACAACCGCACGGCAGAAACCTCGTACATCACCACAACAAGTACAACAACAACAATGGTAAGAGTTCAAGATACAATTAATACATCAACTCAAGAGCCTTCAACCACAAGATAGGAAAAACTAGTTCACGAGGGATAAACATAACAAGGAGAGATAGGCGTATTACGAATCACTCAACAAGGAAGGCAAATGGCATGCAACAACTGCACCTAATTTCAAGGGTGAACAACAAGAATCAACACAAATCCGATAACTCCATATATGGGGAAGTCACGAAGGTATAGAATATCTAAACTTCTTTTAAGGTTGAGCAGTTACGAGAATATTCAACAATTTACACTTAAGGACAAGCAGCAGAGAATAATCATAACTTCATTTGAGACCAAAACAATTATAGGTTGAGATGAAGATAATTGTAAATTTGAGATACGTAGTTAAGAAGGTATAGCATGACAGTAAAGGAAATAAAACCTTCAGATAAGTCAATTAGGAGTCAAGTAGGCAATAGGAGTAAATTCAAAAGTAAGAACTTCCACATTTAAGCACATAAAGATGACACTAGAAATTAGAAAATTCAATCATGCTAAGGACAATTCATACTCGGCGAATATAAGGATCTAAGATTCCTAAAGGGTCAACTTTTCACAAATAAGTCCGTGCATGCACTCGCCACTCGCGTACACAGACTATAATCAACATAGAAGACTCAAATCCTAAGGGGTAATTCCCCCACACAAGGTTAGGCAAGATACTTACCTCAACTGCTCAAAACAAACTTGAAATCACGTTCTTGCCACGGGTATCCGACTCCCAATGGCCCAAATCTACTCAAATCAATAGCATTGTATAAATAATACTACAAGCAACTAGTTTAACAAATAAATTCGAAGCAAAAACACGAAATTTGGAAAATTGCCCAAAAAGTTCCCCGAGGCCACGTCTCGGAGTCGGGTAAAAATTATATATTCTGGACACACATTCATTCACGAGGCTAAACATATGAAAATTTCTCAAATTAGAGGTCAAAAACCTAAACAAAACTCGATAATTTGGTCTATGAAGTTTATCCCATTTTCTACCTAAAAGTTTCAAAATTAAAGGTTGGATTTAAGATTGGAAACATTGAAATTGGTCTATAATGGATAGAAATCACTTACCCAAATTAATCAGGTGCAAAAACCTCCAAAAATCGCCTCTACCGAGCTCCCCAATTCGAAAATGGTGAAAATAACATAAACCCTATATTCTGCCCAGAAATTTTGCACCTACGGAACTATCATCGCAAGTGCAAAAACCCACTAAAAAGTCTGGGGTCGCACCTGCGGAAAACTAACCGCACCTGCGAGGATTGGGGGTTTAGGCTAAGTTCTGCACCTGCGAGCTCCTCGCCATACCTGCATGTCCGCACCTGCGGAAGGTCCATCGCAGGTGCGAGACACCAGAACCAGCAATTGTTCAGCTGTCTCCCAAGTTCTAAAACAAACACCCGATGAGCATACTAAACGTACCCGAGGCCCCCTCGGGACCCCGTCCAACCACACTCACAAGTCATATAACCTGACACGCACTCGCTCGAGGTTTCAAACCACATAAAACAACACTAACACGATGAATTAAACTAAAAATTAATGAAAATTCTTCAAACTTCTATAAACATTAAGTTTTGCATTTAAGGTCCGAATCACGTCAAACTAAGTCCGTTTCTTACCAAATTTCACCGATAACACATATAAATCATATCGAACTTGTACCGGGCTTCAGAATCGTAATGTGGGCCCAATATAAAACCTTTATATTTTTCAGAAAATAATTTTCTTTAAAAATTTATTTCTCGGACCAGGAACCTTTGAATTCGATTCCGGGCATGTGCCCATATTCCATATTTTTCTACCGACCCTCCGGGATTGTGAAATCATGGGTCCGGATCCGGATCCGTTTACCAAGAACGTTGACTGAAGTCAACTTTATTCAAATTTTCAATACAAAATTTTCATTTTTAATAGCTTTTCACATAAAGGCTTTCCGGTTACATGTCCGGACTGCACACACAAATCGAGGTGAGATAGAAGAAAATTTTCACGACCTCAAAACATAAAATTAGATAGAATATACGGGATGATTTTTTTGGGTCATCACAATTATAAGGTGATGTACTGCCAGAAAGTACTGGAAGACTCACGACGCGTATTTAATCAGCTAATGTATGAAACCATGTATTTTTGTTTGTTCCTTTAATTTCTTTCCTTTTTAATCTTATGGGAATTTTCCTTATGGACCACTGTGACAAAGAATTAAAATGTGGAAGATGAAGAAATAACTAGGTACGTAATATTTTTTTTTAATTTTTCATTCGGTGTTCGGTATCCGTATTGGAACCCGACTATAGTCGTATTCGCGCCGCGTAGGGCCCTATTCGGGGGGAGACGCTCCCTACCAACGATTTTTTCATACCCAAGACTCGAACCTGAAGCCTCTAATTAAGGAAAGAACAATCTCATCCACTGCACCGCATCCTTCGATGATACTAGGCACGGAACACGACAGACACATGTGTCATGAAAAATAAATATGCGCTGCCACAGATGCCTGGAAAGGAACTACAAGATCTTTCAAAAGAAGCAATGCAATCCCAGTTGTTAACAGGGATGCAGATCGAGATTAGCAGGTACCAGTACTTAATTTTATCCTTAATTAGATGCTAAATTTGTACTAGAGTGAGGTGCATTGTTGATTGAGGAGCTGCTGGAGCTGGGGCCTCTAGTGTTTTGTTTTGTTTTTTGTCTGTTATGATTTGTAAATACATCCATTGGTAATAAAAAACTTATTTACCAAAAAAAAAAAAAAAAAATTGTTGCCCACGCCAGTTCTCAAGTAAGATTTTAACAATAAATGAATTTTCATAATAATAAATTATTAGGGATAAATGGAACTCAAAAATTCTGTGAGCATTATTCTACAAATTTTTTACCATAGCACAAAAAAGTATTAGTACAATTTATGTCATATCCACGTGTATATAATAAGCTACATATAATTAAACAAAATAAAACCATACTTACTAAATGAAATAAACTCATAACCTAGATGAACAAATTCATAAATGTATTTTGCCACATACATTGTCAACATTGCCAATATTAATCTAAGTTACAAAAAAAAATAATTATTAGGGTCAGCCAGAAGGGCAAGTCCATGAACCTACTGTTCCTTCACCTGATGCTGTGCAAACATAACTTTCAAAACCCTTCTCAGGATGGAATTCTGATGTAGAAAATGACTGAATCTGATCATTCTGCATGTTGAACAGCTTATTCTGTGCTTGTTTTGAAATTCCAAGATCAGATGCAGAAGCATTTGTTGTACCAGCCATGCTATTATTTATTGCGCTACTAGATGGTGGCATAAATATTGGAGAATCTTGAAACTTCTGTGTGGATGGCGTTAAAGTAAAAAGAGGTCCCAAATTATCCAAATGGCCTGATCTTATGGCTGAGGTAGCAGTTGAGAAAAGATCAAGGCGGCGAGTGTAGGCTGAGCCAGTGAACGGAGTGGTAGGGATCCCTGTGAATTCTTGAACCATTTGTCGAAAATTTGTAGTGTCAGTTGTTAGAACAGTTGTTGGCGCCCGCCTCGATGCCCTGCTGCGTTTCTTTGGATTTTTTCCAACATTAGGTTGATGATCAATGCTTGATTTTATTGGTATTGAATTATAGTTTTGAACTTGAGTATTATTACCCAAAATAGCATGATTAGTAGCACTTGATGATGAGGAATTTAAGTTTCCAAAGTTGTTAAAATTGTTATCGGATCCCAATGATTTAGCCCAGAGAAGATCATTGTTGTAAAGAGAATTTGCTGAATCTTGGAAATTGGAGTTGAAATTTTGTGAGTCATGAGGAGGATTAAAGAGAGTGGGTTGGTGAGAAAGAAATTGTGGGAGTGTATTTGATGAGATTGAACCAAAATGGGCTGAAGAATTCAAGAAAGTTGAGATTGAGCCCCCATGTGAATCATACTCTTCATCACCACCACCACTTGAAGATTGCACACTGCCACTATTTCCAGAATCCATCACTCCTATTAGGAACAAAAAAAAAGAGTAAAGAGATAGTGATAGTTGAATAGTTTGGAGAAAGAAAGAAAGAAGAGATAGATTCTTAAAAAAGATTGTTCAATAAAGGAATTAATATGGAAAGTGAACCAAAGAAGTAAAGAGAAGTTTTGAGAAAATATATATCCTTGTAATCTTGAAAAAGATCTGACGATGATCTAAAATTAGGAGTTAACTTATCAAACTGGTCATTTGCTTCTCATTCCTGGACCACAAGGTTGCTCTCACACAAGATCAGGAAACAAAAAAAGGACATGTTGGTCTTAAATTGAAGAGTTTTGAGAGTCTTGAATCTTACATATTTTCTGCATTATCTCTTTCTTTGTAAGCTCTGTGGATTAGGGTTCAGAATGAAAGGAAAGAGAGAAAGGATAGACAGAGAGAAGAAAGTTAAATATATAGCGCTTTGATCAGAAGGCTCTAGAACAGAGAAAGGAGTAATTAATTACTCCCTCCTGTCTACTATGAAATCCAAAATAAATGTCTATTTATATAATTAAAAAAAAAATTAATTTATTTTTTCAAATTTATCCTTATAATTTTTTTTATATTTTTTATTTTATACTTGAGTTATGATAGATTAAAATTACGTTTATGTACGTATACTTAAAATTTTTTTTACTCCTTACATTAACTATGCTATAACATTTAATTAAGGGTAGTTTAGAATTTTGTATTTCCTTAGTGGTGTATCCAAGGCAAATAGATCACTTATTGTGGACCGGGGGAGTACAAAGGAAGGTAAAAATAGCACGGGCTAGCCAGTTTTCGGACTGTTCATTCAAAAATAGCCAGTATTTGTCAAGTCATTGAAAATAGTCACTATTTTGTTGCAACAGAGACCGATCCAACATAATATACTAGAGTTCGGTGCACATGTATATGAACTTCCAGCATAATATGTTGGAACTCCAATACGCGGAAAGTTCCAGCATAATATACTGGAGATTCGAGCACCTGTGTATGAACTTCCAGCATAATATGTTGGAACTCCAATACGCGGAAAGTTCCAGCATAATATACTGGAGATTCGAGCACCTGTGTATGAACTTCCAGCATATTATGTTGGACCAGTATACTTTGCTGGAACTCCAGTATAACATACCGGAGTTTCAGTATATTTATGTTGGAACTCCAATATATTATGCTGGAGTATTTTCCGGATTTTAAACGACGTTTCAGTTCAAATTTATCTTTACATAAAAAATAACTAAATTTTAATTACTTTTAAAACTGTGATTGTTTTTTTGAGTGACTACTTATAAATTTATCTATTTTTTAATTTTTCACCAAAGGAAGGGGAGGGAGGTTAATGGGGTCTCCACTAAAAGGAAGCCTTGAGGGTTAGTGTGAAAACGAGAAAAAACGAATGCAAGAAAAGTTTCATGGAATCATACAAGACGGGAAAAAAAAATCCATCCAATTTTCGGTATTCTCATCATATTCATAGCCCTGAATAATTCAAATTCATATTCCGTAAGACTCGTTAAAGAGAGGGAGTACTTCCATTTTATTCATCCCATCCTAATAATGAAAACAGATGTACTAAGAGTAATAAAATGAGAAGGTCGTTGCAAAATTCATAGTTTGAAGCAAAATATAACTCCTTTATAAAGTTTTTACTTCCATTATAAATTTCATCAAATCTCAAAAATTCGGTGTGCAAGAATTAGAAAACTCAGAATTGTGAAACAAGATATGACTTTTTTACATCTTTATTACAGTTGGTTACCGAACGAGAAAAAATCAGTGTAACTAACCCAAAACGATCGTTTAACTTTCTAGAACCCCATTCCCCTAAATAAGATTGTTTTTACTATTTTATGACTTACAGGGATGGTTAGTTTGAGAATTTGGAAAGGTTCGGGTTGAAATCGGAACATTTGGTTCTTTAAGTTGGGCTTAAAAAGCTAAGTTTGATTTCGGTCAACATTTTGAGTAAACGATATCGGAATCGAAATTTGACGAATCCAAAGGTTCTTATGGTAATTTCGGACTTGGGCGTATGCTCGGATCGGGTTTTGAATGACCCGAGAGCGTTTCAGCGTCTAATAGTGAAAGTTGGTTCTTTGATGGTTTAGAAGTTCTTTAAATTTGGTTTGGAGCGGGTTTTGGTGATATCGAGGTCTAAATAGAATTTTGAGACTGGGAATAGTTCCATAATGTCATTTAAGACTTGCACGTAAAATTTGGTGTCAAACCGAGTAGTTTAAGTACGTTTCGGCGCATTGAGAGTAAATTGAAGAACTTGAAGTTCATAAGTTTAATTCAATTGGTTTTGGGGAGTGATTCTTAAGTTTAATGTTATTTCGGGCATTTCGAGAGTTCGAGCGAGTCTGTTTTATGATTCTAAACTTGTTGGTATGTTCGCGCGCAATCGGACGAGGCTAGGACCAAGTTGGAAATTAGGAGCAACAACTGAAGCTCCCAGTTGCTGTCATAATCGCACCTGCGCTTGGCCAGCCACAGGTGCGAGCCACGAGCCGCATAAGTGAAACAGTGAGGGCAGCCCAGCCACCGCAGATGCAGAGTTCTGGCGCACTTGCGTGACCGCAGGTGCGAGAGAAGTGGTCGCAGGAGCGACGGGAACGCAGAAGCGGCCCCCGTTTGTCCGCTATGCGGAGCTTGGCCAGGTAAGAGAAGTGCGCACATGCGAAGATTTTCCGCAGGTGTGGGACCGTAGATGCGGCCAAGGCACCGCAGGTGCGAAAATCGCTGCGCAGAAGAGTTCATTTAATACGGGACTTAGGCCATTTCTAACATATTTTTCTCACTCTTGGGCGATTTGAGAGCTTTTAAGGAGGGAATTTCGACCTAGCTTTTGAAGGTATGTAATTTCTACCTAATGTGAGTTTAATACATAGATTATAGGTAGATTTTAACATGAAAATTTGTGGAAATCATGGGTTTAATTGAAAAACTTAAGTTTTGATAAAAATGTGATTTTACCACAAAAATGGTTATGGAATTTAGTGAAAATCATATATTTATGTTTCTAAAGTTATGGGTAACAACTTTCTTCGAAAATTTCCGAAATCCGGGCACGTGGGCCTGGTGGTGAATTTTTAGAATCTTTCATATAGGATTTGGTAACCTCTTTAATAGTTGGAATACGAACTTTTGAGCATGTATTGATTAGTTTAGACACTATTTGATTAGTTTTGGATTGATTCGGCACCGACCTGTGGGTGTGAGCGCACTCTTAAACCAGGAAGTAGGCTTTGAGACGAGGTAAGTCTCTTTTCTAACCCTATAAGAGGGAATTGACCTCATAGCTGAACTTAAATCAATATGTACTTCTATTTGTGGGGCCTACGCACGCACGATGTGACGAGAGTCCGTGTGTAGCTACTATTCATGCTTATGTCCGCGTAGATTTATGCTTACACCATGATTTGTTGATATTGTTGCTTGGTTATGTTTACTAATTGTTGTATTGAAGCGGACGTTGAGGATTTCAATATTTTTAAGTTCCACGTTTAATTTCTTATTTTAAAAGGAATTGAGAAATATTATGATAATTTAAGAAAATCTATGTTCAACCGCTTCGCAAGTATATTCCGCGAGCGGGATAAATTTCTGCTACTCTTATACAAGCGGGTTGTTCACCTCAACAAGATTTATTGATATATTATATGGTTCGGGCCGTTTGACCCTCGGTAGTGCACAATATATATATATATATATATATATATATATATATATATATATATATATATATATATATATATATATATATATATATATATATATATGGATCGGGCCGTATGTCCTCGGCATAACTCGTGAGTAACGATATTGGAACCCCTTATATATTTGGTATTATTTCATGGACTTGGAAGTTGAAAGGTTTAGATTAAAGAAATGACTTGGTTCCTACTTGAACGAAATGATTGTTTATTATTTCCTGCTTTGAGTTCTATTATCACTGTATAATTCATGTTTAATTAGAACTTTATATTATTATATTATTGGCCCGTAGTGAGTGTCGATGTCGACTCTTCGTCATTACTTCTTCGAGGTTAGACTAGATACTTACTGGGTACATGTTGTTTATGTACGCACGCTACACTTCTGCACTTAAATGTGCAGGTGTGATGACCCAAAAGGTCATCCCGTATATTTTATCTAATTCTGTGTTTCGAGATCGTAAAAACCTCCTTCTATCTCACCTCGATTCGCGTGCATATCTCGGGCGTGTAGCCGGGAAGCCCTTATGTGAAAAACTGATAAAAATGATGATTTTGTATTAGAAAATTTAATAAAGTTGACTTCGGTCAATATTTTTGGTAAACGGACCATAACCCAGGATTTGACGGTCCCGGAGGATCCCTAAGAAAATATGGGACTTGGGCGTATGCCCCGAATCGAATTCCGAGGTCCCAAGTCCGAGAAGTGAATTTTTAAAGAAAATTATTTTTCTGAAAAATATAAAGGCTTTTGAAAATGAAATTTGATGTGAAACCTATGTTATCAGGCCCGTATTATGGTTTCGGAGCCCGAAACAGTTTCAATATAGTTATTATGTTTTATCTGTGAAATTTGGTAAGAAACGGACTTGCTTTGACGTGTTTCAGATCAAAAATGGGAAATTTTAAAGTTTATGAAGTTTTGAAATATTTCATTGATTTTTAGGTCTAATTCGATATTTTTGATGTTAAATTGGTGATTTGATTACACGAATAAGTCCGTAGTATGTATTTGAGGTTGTGTGCATATTTGGTTTTGAGCCCCGAGGGCTCGGGTGAGTTTCGGGTAGGTGTCGGAATGCAGAACCTTAGAAAACTCTGGTGTTTTGGCTTATTTCTTGTATCTGATGCCTAGTACTATGCGATCACATGGCACCCTCTGCGATCGCATAGTACAGTGTGGAGGAGGGGATTCTGTTACACTATGCGATCGCATAGCATGTTCCGCGATCACATAGTGTACTAGGCAGGCTGAGGGCTAGGGTAAAAATGTTCAGTGCGATCGCGTGACTTAGTCTGCGATCGCGTATGGTGAGGTTAGGGACTCAGTGCGATCGCACATGCTTCTTCGCGATCGCGGAGCTTAAGAAAATAGTCCTCTATGAGATCGCAATCCCTTCTTCACGATCGCATAGACTAAATTCATCCAGTGATTTTAAAAGGTTCAAAACAGAACTCTCACACGGGATTAAACCCATTTTTCTTAAACTTCTTCTTCTCCACTCCTCTTGGGCGATTCTTGGGAGACTTCTTCACCATAATATCTTAGGTAAGTAATCTTTAACTCGTTTCCTTCCATTTTCATCAATATTCTATTGGATTCTAGGCCTAAAATCATGAAATCAAAGGTAGAAATTGGGGTTTGGGGTATAGTTAGGGCTTTTTAATTATTTGGAAATTTGATCTCGTTTTGGGGTCGGATTTCAAAACAAATTATATATTCGGGCTCGTGGGGAAATGGGTAATCTGAATTTGTAAAATTTGTCGGATTCCGAGGTGCGGGCCCGGGGTTCGACTTTTGGGTCGATTTTATAATTTTGTAAAGATTGAGACTTTATTATTCAGAATAGTTCCTTATACGTTGTATGTGTATTTTGAAGTAGTTTTAGTTGATTGTGAGCCGTCCGTAGGTCTTTCCGCCCGAGAAGTCTATTTTTGAGTACTGTGTTGTCGTCTTTGAGGTAAGTATCTTGCCTAACCTTGTGGGGGGGGGGGAACTACCCCTTAGGATTGAGTCTTCCTTGTTGATTGTAGTCCGAGTAAGCGAGGTGACGAGTGTGTACTCGGACTTATTTGCAATTAGATTGGCCTTTTAGGATTTGTAGGTTCTTATATTACATGTGTATGATTTGTAATTGTTACATTTGAATCCTTGGTTGTTAATTTCATCCATTCCTGTTTAAATTAGAATTACTTGTCTTTTGGTTCCTTCGTTGGCTATTTGACTTTACTTGACTTAACTGAATATTCTACTTCTCTTTTCATCATGCTTTATTTTCTTCCTAGCTTGCCTAATTGACTATAATTAGTGTCATCTAGCTTTATAGTCTACTAGCCGCGTTGGAACATCTATTCATTGGAGTCAAGCATGCCCGTGAGTCTTACATTGTGATTTATATGACTATTCCCTTAAGTGATATTTAGGTTTAATTGTTCGACAATTATGTTATTGGTATTTCCTTGATGTTACCTATTACTGAGCCTTTGTTGAAGTTGAGTTTGTTCTGTGAAGTTAACTGTTTAGGTGAGATTGGTTATAGCTGTTTCCCTTGTCGGGATTGTGTGGTTTCTCTTATTATTCCGTTGTTGATGATGTTATTTGCCTTGTTGACTCCCTTGCCATGATGTTATGGTTTCTATTACCGTTTATGCTATTAATGATATTATTTTCATTGTTGACTCCCTTGCCGGGATGGTATGATTTCTATTGTTGTTTATACTGGTGATGATACTGTTTGCGTCGTTGACTTCCTTGCCGGGATGTTGTGATTTATGGTTCTTATTGTTGATTTCCCTTGTTAAATTGTTGTTTATGTTATGTTAGCACGAGGGGATATGCCGTGCCATGTTTATGTTATGTTAGCACGAGGGGACATGTCGTGTCATTTTTATGTTATTTAGCACGAGGGGACATTCCGTGCCATGTTTATGTTATGTTAGCACGGGGGGACATGTCGTTCCATGTTTATGTTATTTAGCACGAGGGGACATTCCGTGCCATGTTTATGTTATGTTAGCACGAGGGGACATGTCGTGCCATGTTATGTTATGTTAGAATGAGGGGACATTCCATGCCATGTTTATGTTATTTACCACGAGGGGACATTCTGTGCCGTGTTTATGTTATTTAGTACGAGAGGACATTCCGTATCGTGTTTACGTTATCTAGCACGAGGGGACATTCCGTGCCGTATTTATGCATTATTATTTTCGTTGTTCCTGTTTGCTATTTACTGCATTTATTGGCAAGATTTGATATTCCTCCTGTACTGCATGGAAATTTCTTAGTTACTGAGTGAGTTCCGGTAGATAAATCTTGAGGAGATTTTGATCAAGGGGTTTTATTGAAAAGTATAATTGAAAAAGCAATGGTTTTGAAACGTTCATATTCGAATGACTTTTACATCGAAGGTATATTTGAAAAGCACTAGTCTTTCCTAAAATGATATTTGGAAGTCATTTATTGGTAAAGCCTCTTTGGAAAACTTCGTATTTTGAAAGAAACTATGTTTTACGTAATTCTCTCTATTAATTATACGTATATCTACTTTTGGAGAAAGTATGTTTTCAAAGTAAACTCTTCCATACTAAAATGATTTTATTTGCAAAAGTTTTTCATATGAACTGCTGTTTAAAGATTTCTACCAGTTATGGATTTTAATGGCTAAGGCCCGATGTCAACAAACCGACGTGGAGTTGAGTTATCGATGTTCTCTATTGTATTGTGTTTCCTTTCGATTCGGCTTGTTTTGCAGTCTATCTTTCTGTGTATTTTTGTGTTGTTTCGTGATTGATTTCTGTAATTTCCTTTCCCTTTATATTGTAATTGTTGTGAATTATTCCGTGAAGTTAGATAGATGTAACGTTCGATCATTTATATATTCATGTTATTTATTTTTTAGACCAGTGGTGTCTTGACTAATCCTCGTCACTACTCCACCGATGTTAGTCTTGATACTTACTGGGCACCGCTGTGGTGTGCTCATACTACACTTCTGCATATTTTTGTGTGCAGATCCAGGTATAATTTGTAGTAGCTGTGTGGATGATTGCCGATGAGACTCAAGGTACCTGTTGCTGCGTTCGTAGGCTTCGGAGTCACTTTCTTTGTATTTATTATTCATACACTGTTGTATTTAATTCCAAATAGTTGTACTTAGAAGTTATAGAAGAGTCGTAGAGCTTATGACTTGTACTACCGATTTTGGAAAAGTTTGTATATTCTGTTGAGATTCTATTTCAAGACTGTTAGTTTTCCTTTTATTTTTGTTGTTATTCAGTAACTGCTAAGCTTACCTAGTCCCTAAGACTAGGTATCATCACGATACCCAATGGAGGGAATTTGGGTCGTGACAGCAGGATTTGAGGCAGGTGCATCTGGATATCAGTCTGACACGTACGCTTGACTTACACTTCGAGACTTCATGGTGAGCTTCCTTCCTAGCCGTTCTGCAGCAGCTGCAGTTTTCCTTTTGTTATATTTTATGTCTATTTCCTTTTCAGACAATAAACTAGTATTCTTTTGTATATTCTACTAGCATGCTCATATACTTGTCACACTAGGTCTTGGCACACACTAGTAGACTTATGGTTTTGGATTTATTTTTATGATTTCGATTTGCACTTAGTTGCTTTTGTTTAACTACTTTACATCTGTAAATTTCTAAAATTTTTATCAATGAGGAATGTTATTCACTTAACAAACTTATTAAAAGTGGAAAACCATTAGATTGATCAGTGTTGGCTTGCCTAACAACGATATTGGACGCCATCACGACCTCTAATGGAATTGGGTCGTGACAATCATGATTGCAAATTGTAATTAATAAACTTTTATACAATACTGCCTCCGGTCCACAATAAGTAACCAATTTGCCTTGGGCACACCCATTAAGGAAATACTAAATTCTAGACAAAAATAGTTAGTGTGACTAAATTATCCTTAATTAAATGTTGCAGCATAATTTAATGTGAGGAGTAAAAGACTTTTTAGGAATACATACATAAGGGTAATTTTGGAAAAACAAATTGAATTTTTTCTTGATTATATAAATTGACACTTATTTTAAACCAAAATAAAAAATTAAATTCGTCACTTATTGTGGACCGGAGAGAGTATCAAATCAGATTGTTTGCAATTTGTGGATAGTAAATCTAATTGTGCACCTGCAAGAAAAAGTGTTTATACCAAATATAATAATTTAATTTTAAGAGTCACTCCACAAGCTAAAATAAAAACACACACTATCACTAACTATAGTTAATAATTAAAGATCATAAGCAAACTGCATGTTGTGTATTTATTTGTTTTGTCTAAGCACCAAGTAATTAGGAGTATATATTTTTCCTGAGTTGTATATACAATATAAAATAAGATGTACATAATGCAATCAGTCTATTTGAAAATACTCTCTCCTTTTCAGTTTATGTATTTTTGTTGGAGTATGAGGGTCAAACTAATAATTTTAGGTGTCAATTCAGATGAGAATTTTCAATTTCTAAAATAATTTTACATTAGAAACTATATAAAAAGAACGATAAGTCACAATAGTTAAAGTATTTAAAAAAATATTTACAAATAATGTGGTCAAAATAAACTTTGTTAGACTCCCCCAAATAGTATTAGGCTCACATAAATAGAACTGAGGGATGAAATTCCTCATACTTTGAGCAAGTCACAATGGAGCTTGTTGGAAATCTGCTTCAAAACAGATCACAAATTAAGATAGTGATTAGTTTTGGGGAATATTTTACAGTCCATCCATGGAAATTAAGTTGGAATTTGTTGGTAGCCATAATTACCTTTCTACAAAGATTCTTACGTGTATGAGGGAGCCAGAAATATTTTGATCATCTACACTATTATGCTCCCTTTGGACATTCGAATATTCCCATGCCAAAGAACCTTATATCTAGCGTCATCACTAAATTAATAATATTTTGATGGATAAACCTCATAGAGATTAGTTCAACCACATTTTAGTTAGCTGCAACGATAATAATCACAAATAGGGTGTCAATGAGGCGGGGCGGGGCAGGTTTACTCTTATGCGGATGCGGGACGGTGTAGGGTTTTTTAAAGCGGGGCAGGACAGGTTGCGGATTTAATGCGAGTTCAATATGGGACAACTTTAAATTTTATTTAAAAAAAAATAAAAATTAAGTGGACAAAAAACTGACTTTACTGCCTTTCTCATTTAGGAAACAAGGGTTCCATTGCTAGTAAATTTAGCTACAGGTCAAAAGAATGAAGACAAAAATAATTAAATAAGCGAATAAAATAAGAATCTGCATTGGTAAATAACAACTCACAAGAGAGGACAACAAAAATATTATTTGTGGATGATTAAATTTCCAAAGAGTTGGAATCTCCCAAAATATTTCCACCCATTTTTTACCCTATGGTTCCCATCAAGAACCCAGGTGAATATATATATATATAATATATACTACTAATAATTTGTATATATCTAGAGTATTAAGAAGCTTAAAGCATTAAGTACTTTTTACAAATTGAGCTTATATATTAAAAAATGTCAAGAAGGTCTCGTGAGAGAGTATTTTTGTGAGACCAGTTTTGATGTCTTAATAGCTGCTGAGGGAATCCTGATGATGCAGCAACAGTTGCCAGAAAAAAGATTATTTTGTTTTAGAAAAAAAATGAAAGAAAAAATAATTAAATTAAGTAAGGCAGCGCGGGACGGGACAGGTTAACAACTGAAAAAATAATTACGCGGGGCGGGGCGGGGCTGGGCGAAGCAGATTTAAATTTTTGTGAGTTTTGCCAAATCCGCCCCACACCCGGCCCCGCCCATTGCCGTCCCTTCACAAAATGTTTTGTTTGTCTTCTGATCGCCTATTGCTTAGTTGGATTTTCTAAATCCTTGTATTCCTTGTGAAGGGAGGGTGTAGGGTCAATCACATGTTGATCTGTTATAGATGAGCTGGATCATGGGAACAACAAATGCACAACTCTAGATTAGAAATCCAATGTATTTTGGGCCTCTGGTTTGGGCCCTTTCTCGGTCTTTATCCTTCTATAGTAATTAGAGAAACTACCAATTATGTCTATTTATAAGTAATTTACTATAAAAATGATCAATTCATAAAATATTACTAATATTAGAATTCGTTATTCGGAACAAACAGACCGGTAAAACAACAGTAGCCACTGATAGGATTTTCAACCCGATTAACTATTTGTAGCAAAAATAAAAAGGTCAATTTTTTGCTTTCTTTTGAGTGAGTATTACATTAGAATAGATTGGATACATCTTAAAAAGTTTGAATCTTGGAATGATTTAGTGGAGTTTTGAGGTGGCTTGAATTGAAAATTCGAAGTAAAAGATGAACATGAAAAAATTATATGTGTTTCATTTGTGTATCATATTTGTATCAAATGTGCATCACATGTATACATGTGTGTGTAATGCATGTTTGACACAAGAATTTTTTTAACTCAATTTTAACTACGAATTTCGATACCAAATCACAAATCACCTCCAATCTTTCTCAAATTTTGGATATTGACTCATCTACGTGTTCCCAATGAATTTCAACCATACCTATGGGAAAAAGTCCCCTTTTTGCTTTGATTTTTGGAATCTTCTATATTTTTTTTTGTATTTCATCACCTTGTTTGCTACATAATCCACGAAATTTCCTTTTCGTATTGAATTTAATGTTGCTGATTGATAGTAGCCTATATTTATGCAATATAGACGCTATTTGCACTCTAATTTAGCCGTACTTTATTGAGGTTTGAATGTCAAAAGATAACAAAATGTTCTAATTTAGAAATTGATATTTTGCAGGAGTCACTCCGAGCTAGGAGGGAGCTAAAGAGTGTTTTGGAGTCATTGTGAAGCGTGTAAGGCCAATCGAAGGTTAGCCCAGGCAAAAAGGAGTGAGAAAAGCAAGCGAAACGCAACATCTAGGTGTGCGGCCGTGAAGAGGGCCACGAATTAGCTCGCAAACTTGAGGCAGTGGGGTAGTCAAAATCGGCGGCCGGATCCGCGGTCGAATCCGCTGCAGCGGACGAGCGGTCAAAAGCGAAACACGCTGGGGCAATTGTGTAATTTCCTAGGCGACTAACCTAAACCTATATGAAGCCTAAACTCGCCCAGAAGTTGGATATAGCTGGTTTTAGAATATTTTAGAGGCAAGAACAAGGAAGAGAAGCAAAATCAATTCCTAAGAGTTTTATCTTCTTCTTCTTCTTACTTCTATTTTGATGATTATGAGTTATATTAGTGATTTGTTTTGCATTAGTATGAGTAGCTAAACTTTTAATCTAGGGTTTTGATGGAACCTATTGAAGGATGAATTTCTCGTTACGTTAATATAGATTTGCCATAGTATTCTCGCTATTTGTTCAACTATATGTTTATTGTTGTTGATTGAAGGGCCCTCAATTAAATGTTCCTATTTAGTGTGCATTACTCGGGAGATAGAGCATATTTAGGTCATTTTTTAACAACATCACTCCTGACGTATATGAGGGATCAATACGAAGGGTTAAAGGCGGGATTAGGGATACTGAAACCTTGGGTGCAATCTAAGTGAGCTATAATTAAGGATAGCTAGAGTAATTCGGGAGAATATGTCTAGTATATTGTTGTAATTACTCGGGAGAGAGTTATGACAGTCAGAGTGCTCATGGTCAATAGAGAAGACTTAGGCAAATTTATAGCAACCGTAGCGGGAAGGACTTCGACAATAGGGGAAATCAGAACCTTAGATCATTCCAATTCTTTTCTACATCACGTTCGTAGTTAGTTCTTAATTGTTGCATTCTCATTACGTATTATTTAGTTAGTAAACATCCAATCTATTACTTAAATATTTTTGAAGATTGAATACGTGAATTTGTATGAGTCCAATAGCTGTGATTGTCAGGTTAATTCCCTGTGGGATTCGACTCCGGACTTGTTAACCGGAATATATTTTTGCAGCGACTGCTTTGTCCTTTTTATAAGGCATAGTTGGACGTGATTAAATTTTGACGCCGTTGCCGGAGAATTAACGGTGTTATTAATTGCAGTTAAAAGAAGTGAAAAAATTCTTAGTGTAGTCAATTTTCTTCAATTTAAACTAAATACATTGAAATTATAATGTTTGTAGTCTTGGGTGTTACAGGTGCATACCTAGAAACTCCTCAAGAACTGGTGAATTGTTCGAAGCATTATCAGATCCTGAGAAAGTTTTCAAGGCATTGAATCGTGCAAACAAGAAAGGCAAACAACAACAGAACTCACTAGAACAAATTGAACTAGACATGGGAGACGAAGTAAACAACAGGAACAATAGGGATAATGTGAATTACCTGATCAATCAGGTGGTGTTGCCTCTTGTTCCAGTAGAAGCATTGTACGATTGGGCGCAACCCACCGCTGACAACTTAGCAACCGCAATTGTAGTCCCCCAGATACAAGCTGAATCGTTCCCAATCACAAATAACATGCTTCATTTGTTGCAGAACAAAGGAATGTTCTTAGGGTCATACGTTGAAGATCTTCAACAGCATCTGACGAATTCCTGTCAATCTGTGCCACATAAAGGCAACATAATGTGACATCGGAAGCAATACGGCTGTTGTTGTTTCCATTCTTAGTGATGGGAGCGGCTCAGACTTGGATTAATTCACTCCCCATAAACTCCATCACTACTTGGGAGGAATTAGTCAAGCAATTTGTGAACAAATTTCACCCACCCAATAAGGTTGCCCAGCAAATTGATGAGATATTGAGCTTTAGAAAGAAACCAACAGAGACATTACAAGAAACATGGGAAAGGTTCAAGTTGCTGGTCTTGTGTCCACACCATGGTATTCCGGAGCAAATGTTGGGGCAGAGGTTTTACATGGGTTTGGCAGATAGCTTGAAGGCCAATGTTGATGATTCAGAAGATGGAGCATTTTTGAGCAAAACATTCAGAGAAAGCAAGATCTTACTTGACAAGATGGCACAAAACTCAGGATGGACGACAAGAAACGCTCCAATCACTCCTGTGGTTCACTCAATGGCCTTAGACCCAGCTAACTTCATAGCTGAAATTATGGCCACTCTAGTGACACAAATGGGCATCCTCACCAAGAAGGTTGATGAATCAGACCAGAAACAGTAGGTACTCATAGTTGATTCAACTAATGGGGGTTTATTTACATCATGCATTAATCAACCATATGTTTGCTCGTAGAGAGTGGAAGGTGATAACCAACAATATCAGGAGAACATGAATTATGTGGCCAACTATGGGGGACAGAGACCAGGTGGTCAGAATTGGGGTCAGCAGAATCATCAATATAGACCAGCTCCGCAGCAGCACAACAATAGCAACAATCTTGGGGCCATGCGACCTCAGGGTCAAGTGTTGCCTTACCAAAGGCAACATGGCTACAACCAGCAATATCAGCAGCATGCTTATCATCAACCTTAACAATATCAGCAGGTGAGACACGAAGATGGGTTTGCTAGACTTGAGGGAATGATGCAACAATTGATTGGGTCAACTGGGAAAATACTTGAAAGAGTAGACTCGCATGAGTCATCAATAAAGAATATTGAGATCCAACTGGGACAAATCTCGATGGCTTTAAATAATCATCCCCAGGGGACGCTACCTGCAGACACATAAATCAATCCAAAGGAACATGGCCCGAAACAACTAATGGAAGTGAGTCTCCGAAACGGTAGAGACAAAGACATGGAGCAAGAAATTGCTCGCGAAAGAAGACCTACCAAGACACTGGTGCCAGTACCCATTGAGGTAGATGATTCAGCAGGGTTAAATGATGTGATGGTACAACATGCACAAGAGGATGCCAACAAAGAAAAAGGTTGTGAAAGAGACTGAGGCAACACAGGAACCGATAGTGGAGGCAGTGCCTGAACAAGAAAAAAATCAAATCACATTGAAGAAGCGACTTCCAGCACCATTCCCACAGAGATTGGCCAAATATCAGAAAGATGTCCCGCAAGTTCGACTTTCAA
This sequence comes from Nicotiana paniculata, assembly GCA_005239505.1. Lineage (NCBI taxonomy): Eukaryota > Viridiplantae > Streptophyta > Magnoliopsida > Solanales > Solanaceae > Nicotiana > Nicotiana paniculata. The sequence goes on from ML366693.1 coordinate 31,435, forward strand.
GACTTGGCCATGGTTACACAAACTCAGACTTGTTGTGTTGTTGTGACAAGACCCATCGCTGAGAAGCTGTCTGATCCAGGGAGTTTCACAACCCCATGCACAATAGGCAGTTATGCATTTTCTAAGGCACTGTGTGATTTGGGGAAAAGAATAAACCTTATGCCCCTAGCTATCTACAAAAGGCTAGGCATTGGAAGAGCTAGACCCACGTCCATGTTACTACAGCTGGCTGACCAGACAGTCAAAAGACTCTTTGGTATTCTAGATGATGTATTAGTATATGTTGGGAAGTTTGTGTTCCCAGTAGATTTTATCATTCTTGACTGTCGGGTTGACGATGAAATTCCCATAATTTTGGGAAGACCATTCTTGGTCACTAAGAGAGCTCTAATTGATTGTGAAACTGGAGAGCTCAAAATGAGATTAAATGATGAAGAGATAACATTCAACTTGCAGAAATCTATGCAGCGACTGAGTGAATTCGCCAATTTCTCTCTAATAGATGCCGTGGATGTAATTTTAGAGGAGGAAGATGAGACATTGAACACTAAAATCTAGCAGCCTATCTCATGAACCTAGATGAAGCCAATGGAGAAGACTTGGCAGAGTGGGTACTTGCTCTTGAAGGCCAAGGTTTTTGGAAGAGGGAGCTCGAATTTGAGCCCTTGCACTTAGAGGAAAGAAAAATACCCCTAGCTAAGCCATCGATAGAAGAGCCACCAAAGTTGGAACTGAAGCCACTGCCTTCTCATCTCAGGTATGCATTCTTAGGACCTAACTCAACTTTACCTGTTATTATCTCATCCAGTTTGTTAGATGTGCAGACAAAATAACTTTTGTAGGTATTGACGGAGTGCAAGACTGCAATTGGGTGGACCATTGCAGACATCAAGGGTATCAGACCGACCTTCTATATGCATAAGATTTTACTGGAAGATGGGCACAAACCTTTAAGAGAACATCAAAGAAGGATGAAACCCAACATGAAGGAAGTGGTGAAGAAATAAGTGATTAAGTGGTTAGATGCGGGAGTCATATTCCCCATCTCTGACAGTAACTGGGTTAGCCCAGTTCAGTGTGTGCCAAAGAAGAGAGGTATGATGATAGTGAAAAATGAGAAGAATGAATTGATCTCTACACGAACAGTCACAGGTTGGAAAATTCATTCAATGATTGCCTCGCGAACTTGATCAGATGCTAGATAGATAGGCAGGAGGTCTCACTTTTGCTTTCTGGATGGGTACTCGGGGTATAATCAAATCTCTATTGCACCAGAGGACAGAGAGAAAACCTCGTTCACCTGCCCTTATAGAATTTATGCTTTTCGGAGAATGGCGTTTGGCCTATGCAACACATGTGCCACATTCCAAAAGTGCATGATGGCTATCTTCACAGATATAGTAGAGGAAATAATGGAGGTTTTCATGGATGATTTCTCAGTGGTGGGGAATTCATTCAATGATTGCCTCAAGAACTTGAGAAAAATATTGAAGAGGTGTATCGAGACAAATCTAGTACTCAATTGGGAAAAGTGCCATTTCATGGTACAGGAAGGTATAGTCTTTGGACACCTAGTGTCAAGTAAAGGCATTGAAGTGGATCGTGCAAAGGTTGACGTGATAGCAAAGCTTCCACCACCCACTTCCGTCAAAGCAATCAGAAGCTTCCTGGGGCATGCCGATTTCTATAAGAGATTTATAAAAGATTTTTCCAAAATTGCTAACCCCTTGGGTAAATTGCTTGAAAAAGATCACCCTTTTGTGTTTTATGATGACTGCAGGGTAGCATTTGAGGAATTGAATAAGAGACTGGTAACAACATCTATCATAGTTGCCCCTGACTGGGAGCAACCATTTGAGCTGATGTGTGATGCGAGTGACTATGCTGTGGGAGCAGTTCTTGGGCAGCAAAAAGATAAAATCATGCATCCAATATACTACACAAGTAGAACGCTGAGTGGAGCCCAGCTGAATTATACTGTGACCGAGAATGAGATGCTGGTAGTGGTGTTCGCGTTTGACAAGTTCAGATTGTACCTGATAGGCTCGAAGGTAATTGTTTATACTGATCATGCTGCTCTCAGGTACCTAATCGAGAAGAAGGAGTCAAAACCGCGCCTGATTCGATGGGTGCTACTGCTGCAAGAATTTGACTTCGAAATCAGTGACCGTAAGGGAACGGAAAACCAAGTAGCTGATCATTTGTCTAGACTGGAAGGAGCTGAGAAAGAGATTAAGGTAGAAGAGATTCTGGAAACCTTTCCAAATGAGCAACTACTAGCCGCGAGTCTTGAGGAAGCGCCATGGTATGCAGACATTGCAAACTATCTGGCAAGCGGTATTGTTCCTTATGACCTTCCTCTATCAAAAAGAAAAAGTTCTTTCGTGATTGTCGCATGTATTATTGGGATGAGCCTTATCTGTTCAGGATTTGTATTGATAACATGATCTGGAGATGTATCCCCGAGATAGACCAGTATCTATTTTGCAGGCATGTCATGCGTCACCATACGGTGGGCATTTCGGGGGACTAAGGACATCTGCGGAAGTTTTGGAGTCGGGCTTCTACTGGCCAACATTGTTCAAAGATGCACATTTATGGGTGAAGGGTTGTGATGAATGCCAGCGAACCGGGAATATTTCCCGTCAACATGAGATGCCTATGAACCTAATTTAGGAGGTTTGTGTTTGATGTATGGGGAATCGATTTCATGGGGCCTTTCGTCAGCTCATATGGCAACAAGTACATACTCGTCGATGTGGATTACGTGTCCAAATGGGTGGAGGCTGCAGTGCTCCCTACAAATGATGCAAATGGGGTGATTATTTTTTTGAGAACATATTCACCCGATTTGGCACTCCAAGGGCAATTATCAATGACAGAGGCACTCATTTTTGTAATCGAGCCTTCGAGAAGTTGTTAGAGAAGTATGATGTACGCCACAAGATGGCCACCCCGTATCATCCACAAACGAGTGGGCAAGTGGAAGTGTCAAACAGAGAAATAAAGAGTGTATTAACTAAGACCGTGAATGCTACTAGAACAGATTGGGTGAGAAAGTTAGATGATGCACTCTGGGCTTATCGAACCGCTTTCAAAACACCAATCGGCATGTCTCCATACAAGTTGGTGTTTGGGAAGGTGTGTCACTTACCGGTGGAGTTGGAGCATAGATCTTGGTGGGCGCTGAAATAGTTGAATCTCGATATGGAAGCTGCGGGAACAAGTAGAGTCACGGAGTTGCATCATGCTTTTGAGAGCACAAGATTATGCAAGGAGAGAATGAAGATGATACATGACAAAAACATTATTGAGCGGAATTTTAAACCCGGAGATACGGTATTGCTATACAACTCAATACTAAAGTTATTTCCGGGAAACTAAAGTCGCGATGGTCAGGGCCATTTCGTGTGGTTGAAGTTCACTCCACTGGTGTTGTAGAGATTGCCGCAGAAAATGACTCTCGCACATTCAAAGTCAATGGACACAGATTAAAACATTATGTGAGCATGGATGAATTAAAGGGAGTGTTAGCGACCCATTTAATCGAGCCTCAAAGGTTGAGCGAACCTTAAATGCGCTTACCTGCATTGTGCCGTGACGTTAACTCAGGCGCTTCTTGGGAGGCAACCATTATTTTCTTCTTTTTCTTGTTGTTGTAATTGATGTTGAACGTTACTTATTGATCTACTAGTGTGAAGGGCAAGAATTGTGCGCATCTGAAGGAGTCGGGGGTCGAAATTAACCCGTGAAGATTTAAAAATGCAGAAAAGATAAAAAGTTATCGGAGACGGGGATCCGCAGCCGCGAATTGGACCACGGATCTGACCGCAAATTTTATGCACCTCACTGCTCTGGATCCGCGTCAGTGGATTGGACCACAGGTTTTAGCATATGTTCTGCCTAGAATCCGCGACCGCGGATCTGGGCGTGGAGCTGGGCGGTCCAGGTAAGTATTATTCTTATATTTTTTAGTCTAAAACTTTATTTTTCCTTCCCTAACTTAAACGCCCACCCCCCAATTCCCCTCTCATTTTCTCCGCTACTACTCTTCGCTTCACCAAAACCCTTCCCCCTCCCCCACAAACACAAACAACCGTTCCCTCCCCCTTCCCTCTCCCATATTCTTCCTTCAACACAAGACTCTCACCCCTTCTTCTTTTATCCACTCAACAAATCACCAACCTCCATTCTTCTCAAGATATCCAAGTAAGTACATGACTTTACTCCTTTTTCTTCGTATTTTTTTATATTTTTTATTTTATTTTCAGTTTTGTTTGTGATTTTCTCATCAATTTTTCTTCTTTTATATGCTAGTGTATGTATAGGGTAGTAAAATCATGGGTCTTTTATCTTGGAGTTGGATTGTGATTTATATTGGTATGAGGCTATTAGATTTGGTTTGTGAGATATGATAATTCAATTGGGCCTTTGTCAAACTTTGGAGAGTATGTGCAAGTGTTTGTTGATTTGCCTCAATGGGCTCTGAATGCTAATTGTGACCAATTGTGCGAGTGAAGTCTGAGTAACTACCATTGGTTCACATATTCCACCCCCACTAATATTGGTATTTGTTGTGTCAGGTACAATGCATCCTTCGAGGAAGAGACGCGCTATCAGAGCCTCGTTCAGCCGGCATGGCAGTTCATCCAGAGCACGGGCACAGACCAACGCAAGCCAATTGATCATAGTAGGTTTGTTTCCAGAGCGGCCCAAGAACGTTTTAGTTTGAATACTACGAAAATGCCTGTACCGGAAAAAGGAATTAATAGGACAATCCTCCAAGCGGAATTCCCAAATATGTATAGAGAATTGATCAGGCGAAGGCTAGACATCTTCTTTGAAGAGCGGGAGGAGGGTAACATGATGCTTGTTCCGGAGTTCTATGCCAACTGCCCCAAACATGAGGAGAGGGTATGCACTGTGGGAAAAATGAGGGTGGATGCCTCGCTAGCTGCCGAGAAGAGTGTATCGCTTGCCGGTATTCAATGGGGCTGAGGATTATTATGAGACTTACAAGTGTGAACCCACCACATGGAATCTCTTTTTCCAAACTATCTGTGTACCGGGAAAAGAGGTAGTATGGTGTGTGCTGCATTCATCATCAATCACTAATGAGGTTAAGTGCTGGATGTACATAATTAATAGTCGATTGCTGCCATACCATAACACCACAGAGGTAAATGGCCCAAGAGCGCCAGTGATTTGATTCTTTATGCAAGGCCACAATTTTGATGCGGCTCAGCTTATTCAGTCGAAGATGTTCATCCGCTGACCACTAAAGAGATATGGGTTTTACTTCCATCTATTGTCAATAGATTGTGCAGAGCAGCTGTCACACCTCCTTTTTTCACCCCCGGGTTAATGAAGGGTAAATAAGGAAGTTTTTCCACTTTAAGTGACATTATTCGAAATGAGATTATTTATTTATCAGAGTTGCCACTTGAGATAATTATTATGGTGTCCCAACTCATCGATTTTTTTTTTGAATCCCAAATCGAGGAAATTGACTCCATTTAAAAGTCTGCAAAAACCAGAAGACTGGGTAAGGAATTTTGTTAACCCGGGAGAAGGTGTGAGGCACTCCCGATTTCCGTGGTTTTAGAACGGTCACTCAACTATTATTAATTGGCCTAATTATCTGATTAATTACATATTTAAAACCTATTGTGCATTTTTTAGCCACTTTTAATTATTTATGGAATTATTTCTGGAACAAGTCATGATGTCGTGCACTTTCCATTTCGATACATGTTGCAAACCGCGCCACATGAAATGCACCTGTGATTTATAACATGTTTATTTTTATTATTTGAAGTTATGGTCGGATCACATGAAATGCACACCCGAATGGGATTATGTATTGTGACCATGCCACGGGAACCGTACCCCTACCCACGATAAGGCGAGCTACGAAAAGCAATGGCCAAAGAATCATGTGAAACTTGATATACGTGAACAATTACTGCAAATCCAAACTTGAATAGAGTAAATTTATCCTAAGGCAAAACCATGGTTAACTTGTCATTTTTTAATAAACAATATGCAAACATTCAGTCAAAAAAGCATTATGATTACAAGAACTAAGGTAGATAAAGCATTATAAACTTCCCCCAAAATCAGAGAGCACATGACATCATAGAAAATCTTTTCTTTGTTATGTATTTAACATATGTCCAAATATCAACTAGTTTCTTCAACCAAGACAAAATGACATGGCACACGACTTGACTAACTGCTATTTTTTCACTTCAATAAGCTAAAAATATCCTAGCATAATCCATTCTCTTACATGTTAAATTTGCAGGGAATAGAAATAACAGGATCAACAAATTCTGAATCTAAAATACGGATTAACTGAAGTGCTAAAGAAACGATGACCCAACTTGCAAACCAAACCGTAAACGAAAAATTATTTCATAAACAAGGAAGTTAAATTAAATAACAAAATTACCAAATGTATTCAAGCAATGGCAGCAACACTTAGTCTGAGACAGAAAACTCACCGGAAAAAAAAACTTCGCCGGAAACTTCGACGAACCTGACGTCAACTCGAACTTGGCTCAAAAATAAATTTCCCACTTAATGACAATGAAATACAGATAAAAAACTTCTGAGTGATGGAACTTGATATAAGAGCATATCTGAACACGGACAATAACTTTGCCGGTGACCTTGACAGACCTCCAAACTCGCCGAAAAATACGCAAGCTACTGGAAATGTTGGGTCCGACCAAATCTGGTTTGGGACTAGAGTTTTTGGTTGGTTTTTATGGAATCCTTGTAGAGCTTAGTGATGTCTTAACAATGGTGGAAATGGGGTGGATTTTATGATTTTTGGTGTGGCGAAGGGAAGAAGAAGGAGCAGCGGCTCTTCCCGTAAATGAGAGAGAGAGCTTCAGGTTGTGGTGTCGAGGCTGCCGATCTTAGGGGGTGTCGTTCTCTCTATGGGAGAGGTGATGGCTGCTATGTTGAAGATGAGAGCGCCGTTTGTGGTTCTTAGGGGTCTAGATCTGAAATTAGGGGTCTATTTTTGTGTCTAATTAGGTATAGATTATATAGAGGATGTGATTAAGGTTGTAATGTGGGGAATTTGGTTGGGCCTGAGATTTTGGGCCCTCAAATTATGCCAATTTGAAACAAGGACAAATTTTATCTTCCAAAAATAGTCATCTTACTACTAATTAAATTTCTTTTATCAAAACGACCTAATTAACATTTTAACTAATTAAATAAACTAATTGATTAAGCTAATGTATATTTTTTGTGACTTTTTATATTAATCTATCAATTAAAGGGTAATTAGCTTCTAACAATGCGAATTAAACCTAAGATAACATGAAATAAAAAATGTGACAATCTTTATGATTTTTTTTATAATTTTAAAATATTAAACATGCATGAAATGCAACTAAATAAAGAAAAGTTCCTAAAATTTATTAAAAGTTATTTTTTGATTATTTTTAGGAGTAATTTCCATGCGGCGAAAAAATTAGGTGTTCACAACTGCCCCTATTTGCTCGAGAACATGAAGAGTTTTCGGGCAAAGATAAAGTGAGCAACCACGAGCAATTTTTGCCCGTTTGGTACTCCATTTGGAAGCATTTTGAAAAAGTTTTGACCGAACCTTGCTTCAAAGGTTGCCAACATATCCTGGCTATAAAGGAATCGGGTCAGTGTAGTTCTGGAAGTTTTGGAGTGATGGAGTGGGTGGAGAGGATGAGGGACTCGAGTGAGGTGCCGTTCCGTCGAGGTTCCGGTCCGCGGTCGCATTATTACATCAAAATCAAAAAGAAAAGACTAACTAAGACTATCAGCTACGAGTTACAAGATTCCTATCTATGAGTCTTCTGAAGCTTGGTCTTGAGTCTTGGTTGGTTCTTCATGCGAACTCTGATCTGAATCTTGATGCTTGTTGGCTGCAGGTGCTAGTTCTTTCTTCTACATCTTTTTCGGATCAAGAATGGACATGCATAGCTTGTGACTTCAATCTGTCTCGAGCAATCCACATCTTTTCCGTTTCTGTACTTTGGGGTTCAACTCTTTTCTTTTCTTCTTTTCTTTTATTCTGAATTGAGACTTCTTCTTTTGGTAGTCTCGAATCCATTGTAACCTGCCCAAAATCAAAGCAAACGAATGAAATTTTCTGCCCCAGTTTTCAGTAGGAAAATTCAGTGAGTTATTGTAATAAAAATCTATGCTACTTTATTATCGAAAGCAATGAAAAGTCTGGAATTGTGTACCCGGAGTGAATGCAGAATAGGGGGTAGATACCCTATACCTAAAAAGTAAAATCAACTAGGGGCTGGAGACCTCATGTTGGAAAAGATCGAGAGGTTATGCCGGTGTCTGGGGGGGAGGATCAACGGGTTATGCCGGTGTCTCGGAAAGAGATCACCAGGTTATGCTGGTGTCTGGAAAGGTCAACAGGTTATGCTGTTGCTGGGAAAAGGAGATCACTAGGTTATGCCAGTGCCTGGAGAAGAAAAGAACACCAGGTTATGCTGGTGTCTGGAAAGGTCAACAGGTTATGCTGTTGCTGGGAAAAGGAGATCACTAGGTTATACCAGTGTCTGGAAATGATCAACGGGTTATGCCGTTGTCAGGAAAAGAAGAGATCACCAGGTTATGCTGGTATCTGGAAAGTTCAACAGGTTATGCTGTTGCATGGGGAAAAGAGATCACTAGGTTATGCCAGTGTCTGGAGAAGAAAAGATCACCAGGTTATGCTGGTGTCTGGAAATATCAACAGGTTATGTTGTTGCCTGGGGGAATCACTAGGTTATTCTAGTGTCTGCTAGGGAGTGGGAACCCTATGTTGGCATCAACTAAGGAATGGAATATCCTAGGTTGGAAAAGTGACTAGGGATTGGAGACCCTATGTCTAAAAATAAAATCAACTAGAGAATGGAGACCCGATGTTGGAAAATGAGACTACTGAATTGTGTACCTACGCTAAAATGAATCAAGAAGGATTTTTTGTTTTTCGAATTTTTTTTTGTATCTTAGGAGAAAGATTCATCAGACTAAGACGTTTATCCTAGGAGAAAGATTCATCAGACTAGGTTTTCTTTATCTTAGGAGAAAGATTCATCAGACTAAGACATTTATCCTAGGAGAAAGATTCATCAGACTAGGTTTTTTTTACTATCTTAGGAGAAAGATTCATCAGACTAAGACATTTATCCTAGGAGAAAGATTCATCAGACTATGGGTTTTTTATTATCTTAGGAGAAAGAACATCAGACTAATATTTTTATCCTAGGAAAAAATTTATCAGACCAGGTCTTCTATCTTAGGAGAAAGATTCATCAGACTAAGATTTCGATCCTAGGAGAAAATTCATCAGACTTGGTCTTCTATCTTGTTATCTTAGGAGAAAGATTCATCAGACTAAGATTTCGATCCTAGGAGAAAATTCATCAGACTTGGTCTTCTATCTTGTTATCTTAGGAGAAAGATTCATCAGACTAAGATTTCGATCCTAGGAGAAAGTTCATCAGACTAGGTCTTCTATCTTAGGAGAAAGATTCATTAGACTAAGATTTTGATCCTAGGAGAAAAATTCATCAGACTAAGTTTTTTTTATCTTAGGAGAAAAATTCATTAGACTAAGACATTTATCCTAGGAGAAAGATTCATAAGACTAGGTTTTCTTTATCTTAGGAGACATCTTCATCAGGCTAAGACATTTATCCTAGGAGAAAGTTCATTAGACTAGGTTTTCTATCTTAGGAGAAAGATTCATCAGACTATGATTTTGATCTTAGGAGAAAATTCATCAGACTAGGTCCTTTTTTTTGGTATCTTAGGGGAAAGATTCATCAGATTAAGATTTCTATCCTAGGAGAAAGATTCATCAGACTAGGTTTTCTTATCTTAGGAGAAAATTCATCAGACTAAGATTTCTATCCTAGGAGAAAGTTCATCAGACTAGGTCTTCTATCTTAGGAGAAAGATTCATCAGACTAAGATTTTGATCCTAGGAGAAAGTTCATCAGACTAGATCTTCTATCTTAGGAGAAAGATTCATCAGAACAAGATTTTTATCGTAGGAGAAAATTCATCAGACTAGATTTTTTTTATTATCTGTTATCTTAGGAGAAAGATTCATCAGACTAAGATTTCTATCTTAGGAGTAAAGTTCATCAGACTAGGTTTCCTATCTTAGGAGAAAAATTCATCAGACTAAGATTTTTATTGGGAGAAAATCCATCAGACTAGGACTTTTTATCCTAGGAGGAAATTATGAAGAGCAATGGCAACATTTTATGTACACTAGCAAGACAAATAAAGGTAAATATTTGAGAAACTTCCCTTTTTCCGCTCTTCTCTTCTTTTTTTTTGAACCACTTTCGTTGCACTGCTTCGTTCCTGTTTCAAACAAAGAAAATTTTGTCAGTTTCAAAAAGTGGTGGTTGGTTTGTGGCCTTGAGTCCTGGGCGGCTTGGCTTTTGCTCAATCAGCCTGAGTTAGTTTCAAGAGACTTTTTTGCTCTGCATCAACCCTGATTGTTTCACACCCAGTACCAACTGTATTTGTGGCTCAGTCAGACTTATCCCAATAGGAGATCTTTGCTTAGGCGACCTTTTCTGATATCTAGAATGGCTTCTTGCCTTTTGGAGCAATTTGACTGTCGGTGGGAATCACCAGTTATCTTTGCTTGCGCCAAGTAGGCTGGCAAGGGTCTTTTGGGGGGAAGCCTCTGCGTGAATCCTCAATGCATATTGAGTGTAACAACTCAATGTGTTGGCCAAATTCACTTTTGTGCAACTGAAAAGCTGATAGCAGATTTTGAAATATTTTCTTGCTTGTTTTGACAAGGACTGACTCAGAGTGAAGGAAACAATGATTCAAAGAAGCAAGTATTAACAAACAATGCCCCTGTCGGTAGGACAGAAGGAAGAGAGTTTTTTTTCTTTTCTTTTTCTTTTGCGGTAACTAGCCTTAGTGATCATGACATGCATTTTGGACTCAACGGCCTGATCTATCAAAATGATCTAATCTTTCTTTTTACCATTCTTATGACCTTTGAAGTCGGGCTTTTTCGTACCAATCCTTTGCATCAGCTTCACGACTCACTATCGACTAGTGGTGCCCCGAGGGGTTTTCACCAACAAGTCTCTCTCATTTATTCATCTCTACCTACCGTCGTCTCACAGTGCCCGTGAGGGTTTTCACTAGTAAGACTCTCTAATTTTTTTTTCTTTTGCATCCTTGTGTGAGAAACTTGATAGTGTTCTATGTCGCGTGACAACCGTTTCTCATTGCATGCTTCTCTTGGGTGAGCAACTGACAGTGTTCTATGTCGCGTGACAACCGTTGCTCATTGCATACTTCTCTTGGCATTCTTGAAGGCATATCGGGAGTTCTTCATTTGGAAGGTTTTTGGATAGGGTTGGAAATGAGGGTTGGCATGGAGGCTTAAAGTAGACTCAAAATGAGGGGTTATAAACTTACAACTCTTGGAATCGACTCTTTTAAAAGGAAAGTAAAATTTCTGCCCCAGTTTTAGCTATTGGGGATTTTTTTGGATTTTTTTTTCTTTTTCTTTTGAATGTTATTTGGTTGGACCGAACCGTGTAAGGCTGCCTACGTATCCTCTTTTTTTTTTTTAGGAATCAGGTCTAATGTAGTTCAAACATCTGACCTAACTTTTTTCATCTTTCTTTCTTTTTTTCTCTAATGTTTTTCTTTCTCCCTCTTTTTTTTTTCAAAACAAATTACCCCAACTTCGTTTTTTTAGGGCATAGATCTCAAACTGTTCTTTTCTTCTCTATATTTTTTTTTTCATTTGAACTTTCTAAGAGTTGCCCCAGTTTGTACTCTTGGGGCATGGATTTTTTTTTCATTTTTGTTTTTTTTTCATTTTCACTTTTTTTTTGGACTTTAGACTCTAAACTTGATTCCAAGAGAGGGTGGTCAAATAAAATAACACAGGTTTGAAAGGGGTAACAAAGGGTATAAAGTGTTTGGGTAGCAGAAAAAGGGCCTCCCGGCCTCGACATACCAAAACATATTATCTTTTTGCGATCATAGCATTGATGAACATGTCTATTTTCTTGGTTTGCCGCGGTCGAAAGACACTTTCTATCCTTTAATATCAAACTTTCAACCAAGTCTCAATTGATTGAACATCCTCAAACCCGATCTTCACAATGATTTGAAGGTGAATTTACTCGACCTTAGTTCCAAAGTATCTCAAATCCTTATTCATTGTCAAAAGTGTCTCTTTATCACTTATCTCACTCAAGACTAAATCAGTTCTTTAAGATCTGGCCAAAATTTCCACATGCATGTCATATCACTAAAACTAGCGAGAAAGGAACTAAGCCTGGAATGACACAAAAGGACAAATTGTATTTCATTGAGTAAAGTATGGAAGGTCTTAACAACAAGACAAACAATCCGAGTTACAACCCTAGAATATTCCGGATAATCAAAATAACAATAAAACAGACAGACAAGACTCATACAAACAGAAAAGAGGGATAGAAGGGTTTGACTCAATAAAACAAATAAAATCTAGATTGCTAAACTTGACATTTAGCCACAAATTTTCTCATCACAATCAGCAGAGCTTTCTCCAATTTCAAAATCATTAACTTCAGTCAGCAAGTTTCCGAGAGGATTCTCATACTCCCTGTCACCATGCATCATACCCACAAAGTGTGCATCATCATGTGTAGGTAAATGATTACGCGTGATATTCTGGGTGTCACTGTCTGTGATCACTATAAGTTTTTCCTGGATCATTCTTTTCTATTTCTCTTTTCAAATCCCGGCAACTTTCAACATCGTGCCCCTGGGCATTGCATTCACACCTTAGAAGGGTCAAAGCTTCTTGCATGTGGATCTATATGATTCGGAGGAATATGTGCAATCATGTCATAATTATTTAATTTCTCAAAAAAGCTTGCATATGACTCTCCTATTGGTGTAAAATTATTTTTCAACCTTTGTTCTCCTCTATACCCCTTGCTTGGATGTGGGTTATAGGGAACTTGGAAATTCTGTGGAGGCTGGTGGATATTTTGTGATGCTCGCCTTCTGGGGTGTCTTGGTGGCTGGACAACATACTCAGGTGGAGAAAAAGAGTATTGTGGGTTCTGAGGTGGATAGGATTGCTCTGGGGAATCATCGGAAAACAGACGAGGCTGGTCATACCTTTGAGATGTTCTCCTAGGACCTCATCTCAACCCTGATGTCATCATGATTTCTTCATCCTTCTCATTCATGTCACTCAAATTACTAGATTCAATTTGGATAGCTTGAGTTGCGACTTTGAGAATTGTTTGGCTTATAATTTTTCCTGTCTTAAAACCATTCTCAACCATTTCTCCCATTTTGATTGCTTTCGAGAAGGATTTGCCAACTGCGGACATCATGTTTTGAAAATAATCTGGCTCTTGCGCCTGAAGGAAGACAATGATTAGCTCGTGATCCTCCATGGGTGGCTTAACTCTAGCCGCTTTCTCTCTCTCCATTTAATGGCATATTCCCTGAAATGCGAAGATTATTCCCAATATTCAGATTCTCAGATGAGCCCAATGGTTCTCTCCATACAAGTTTCAAGTCAAGCACCTGAAAGGAAAAGATAATATTCTCGCAGATTTTCTGTCCCGGCCGAAAGAATTCTCAAAGAGATTTACCGCAGGAAAATTGAAGTCAAAGCAAAAGCTAATCAGCCACATCTTCATGCTTTCAAATGTACCAGGAACAAGTTCATTGAAGCCACTAGATCATCCATCGGAGTTATTCAACCTCATGGATTCCTTTGATCCGTCAATTATTATGGAAAGAAGAACTTATTATGAGCTCCAAGTTTTCCGACAACATGGAGGGTCCATCCTCAATCCTTATGGGGTCAATCCAGAATATCCATTCTGTCATATATTCATAGCACAAGCCAAGGATTTTCCACAAGAATTATTATGGTTTTTCTGGTACCTATGCCATAAGTACTACATTTTCATGGAATTCAAGTGCAACGTCTTCAAAGATTTTGACAACATTGAACTAGCTCTTAAAGTATTTTTACTATGGTTCAAGCCTAGGAGATATTGGATAAAATATTTCAATGATTCCTACAACGCAAATGTATTCATGTTTCATAAGCCAGTGAAGATTATTAACGGAAAAGTCCAGGAACAAGCAGAGTCGTCATTCTGGTAGAAATTTGCCGTGTCCATTTTATCCATGGAAGAAGAATATAGTGAAGCACAAAGAATTATCTTCCAACAAAATAGGTGCATCCCGAGATAAATATGGCCAAAATATTAGGCAAGATGGAATTATACCAGCGCCATCCTCACTGGGAAAAAGTTCGAGAAGCAGCAAAGGAATATCAAACTCCGTTTGAAATCATCCGGGAAAAAATCACTCATGACATCTCCAGATTAAGGTTGCCGTTCACATTCCTCAATCCAAAAGAGAAGGAACATAGAGAAGAAGAACCGTCGAGTTCCAGGCATTACTACACAATATCTTTGAAAAGATTCTTTGAAGACAAACCGAGAAAATCAATGGAAGATAATCATCCCTGTTAATCTCACCATAATCCTATATTACCTACTAAAAATTCCTAAAAATCATCTACCCATGCCAAGACAAAATTCCACATCCCTCCAAACCATCTGGGTCCCACTTTCACATGCTTCCACATGCCTCGTCACATGCAGCACACCATTTTCACATTCTTCCACAAACTTTCACATGCTAAACCATGTGTATTTCACCTGTTTCACATGTTTTAGTAGCTTTGCCTAAAGGTCCTTCACATGTAAAAGGGGACCCACTTGTAGATAAGTTTTCCATGTAAGATAGGTTTATTTTAATGTAAGTTTGTCTTGTAATAACCTCATAGTCCTATATAAAGGAGGCCTTGTAGTAGTTGTAGGATCATCTTACAATCATCTTTAAGAAAAAAATCTTGTAACCTTTGTAAATCTTTGTGATATACTACATATGAGTTCCTTATAAATTTCCTTCTTATTCTTTCTTTCAAATGGATGGAAAGGTCGGTCCATGTATGAAAATAGAGTAAGAATACTCTAAGAAAGTTAGCTTGTTGTAGTACGAATGTTTTCTGAGTTATAACAGTTAATGTTGGTTATACTACAAAAGTTTTCTGAGTTGTGTAGCTTGCAAGCCGTCCCTTATGGGTTGTATGAAGCCAGCCCCTTTGTAGGAAAACTTTTGCGACTATAAGCAAATTAATTGTTAGTGTAGCTTGGCAATAGCCAACCCTTTTTGTAGGAAAATTTTCGTATCTATGATATAGTTTGCTCTCTTGGAGCCTCTTGCTTTGTTCTATGTATTGTGGTATCAAAGCCAGGTTATCCTTTCGGAGGGAGGAACAGTTTATTAAATATGTCTGAGTCGTTTCCATCATCCTTTTCCCTAGCAAAAAATATCATATATTTATGCAATTTAGACGCTATTTGCACTCTAATTTAGCCGAACTTTATTGAGGTTTGAATGTTAAAAAATAACAAAATGCTCTAATTGAGAAATTGATGTTTTACAGGAGCCACTCCGAGCTAGGAGGGAGCTAAAGAGTGTTTTGGAGTCATTGTGAAGCGTGGAAGGCCAATCGAAGGTTAGCTTGGGTGAAAAGGAACGAGAAAAACAAGTGCAAAACACAACAACCAGGTGTGCAGCCGCGAAGGGGGTCGTGAATTAGCTCGCGAACTTGAGGCAGTGGGGCAGTCAAAATACGCGGCCAGATCCGCGGTCGAATTCGCGGCCTTCGGACGGGCGGTCAAAAGCGAAACACGCAGGGGAAATTGTGTGATTTCCTAGGTGACTAACCTAACCTATATGAAGCCTAAACTCGCCCAGAAGTTGGATATAGCTAGTTTTAGAAGATTTTAGAGGCAAGAACAAGGGAAATAAGCAAAATCAATTCTAACTCGCAGGGGCTTCTAACTCGCGCCTTATGCGTGCACTACCCGTCCCTTACCTATGGTCCTGGAGGTGTTTAGGTACTCTATTTAAGGTTGTTCTAGAATGATCTATGTTGCTTAAGATGAGAAAAATCTAGGCGACAAACAAAATTAAGATAGGACTATCATGTAAGGATCAAATAAGGGCTTATGTTAACCTCCACAAGTAACAACAAATGTACGCAGTTCAATCAGTAAATTTCATTAATTTAGGATCCTATAGGCAGGATATCTAGATGGGCATAAACAGAATGTAAGAAACCAGTTTATTAAAATGAGCATTGGGACCTACTGGCTTGCCTACTGATTTGATTAAGTTCTGAATCTGGGAAAATTTCAAGCAGCAAGAGAACACAGTTTTAGGCCCAGAATTCTTAATAAACCTACAGGTTTGCCTAAGTGATAACCAGAACAGAATCCTATAGACATGGTATCTATAACTGTTAATTATAGACCTATAACATAGTTTATAAATGAGTTACTGCTTTTAACAGACATGTTTTCATCTCTTTAGATCCTATACGCATGCTTTATAATTTGCAGAATTAGTTAACTTCTATAGCCATGATTTCTAAGTGTGGAAACTGATTACAAGCATGATTTCTAAACTTACAGCTGATATACCCTATAAGCATGGTTTCTATTAGTTTAAACCCTAGACATGATCTCTAGGTGTTGAAACTGATTTGTTTATTCCTATAGACATGGTATCTAAATTGAAGAAAACTGATTTTTATATCTCCTATAGGCATGGAATCTACGTGGGCAAAAAATTTAAATAGATTGCCAGACAAGTTTATTAATTCACACAAATATGATCCTATATACATGACCACTAATGCACATTGAGATTGGAAATATGTGTAGATCCTAAAAATATGGATTCTAATGCAGAATTACCAAAAAGACTTATAGGCAGTGTCTCTAATATGCATGATCATATACAGTCAAGAAAAAATCCTATAGGCAGAATTTCTAACCGTTTAGTAACACTCACACAATCAACACAGTAAACCTATATGTAGAATTTCTACCCGAGTTTTGAAAAAAGATATATAAATCCCCCCATCTTTTACTAATAACCTCAGATCTGTTATTACATAGATTATTACATTATTACAGCCCAATATAAATGAATTACATAATACTATAAATTACATTATAGGGAGCCTTAATGGGACCAATATTAACGTGGAAACCAGGCCTTCAAGCAAAGTAAGTCTGAAGTATACAGGTGGTCCATCCATGATATACAAAATTGGGCTTCTGGTGTGTCAAAGTTCCCAATGGCCTCAGGGACCCCGGGCAATGCTCACACGAAAAACTTTCTTAGAGAAGCAGTTTGAAAAGATTGGAATACCAGCCCCAATGTGTCAGAATTCGGAGGAGTCTCAAGGACCCGAGGCAGTGCTCACACTGGGGGTGGTAGGAACCTAGATAACTAAGAGTAGAAGTTTGAAAATCAGTACATAGGGGTGAGGGGGAAAATTTAGAAAATAGTTTTATTTTTTAGGAACGAACAAATTCAAACTACAGGGTGCAACCAGAGCAAACAGAATCCAATTTTAGCACTAGGTTCAAGAGAATTGGTGTTTATTCAAATTCGATACTCATACCAGTACTTAAAGTAGTCACATGAGCAAGGATTAACAAACAGAACTGACCAAACATGCTTGCAATATCTAAACATGTTCAGAATAGGGAACATACAACTGAATCAAACAAGGTTTCACATTACTGAAGATGACTTAGTTTATTAATTATCACTAGGTGGGATCACATAGGCATATATCCTAACAGAAGCATGCTGAGGTTAGAAATAAAAACAGATACAACAGGAATAGGATAACAGAACCTAAAGCTGGCTAGTTGAGAAAGAAGTAAACAAGAATCATAGATCACATAGAATCATGTTGGGGTTGAAATGGATGAATCATATAAGCACATGGAACAACACAAGATAACAAGAACTAAGACATAAGGTTGAGATCATGTATAAACAGAAGCATGTTGAGGTTTGAAATAAACTTATCACATAAACATATAGAATAGAACAAGTTAACATGAGTTAAGGCATACCAGTTAGGAAGAAAGTAAACAGGAATATAATGGCAGTTTGGACCTAGAGAGTTTAGCCTTAGCTTCCAGCCAGCTAAACAGTGCAACAAATCCGAGTGATAGAAAAAACTCAAGCTTATGAGAGAACGGACAGCTTTGAGAATTTTGAATTGTAAGAATTGTTCAGTAAAGAAATTGTGAAGTGCCTCTGTGTATGTAAGTAGGTGTTCATGTAAGTGTAAGTGTGTAAGCCTTTTTTTGAAATCAGAACAATGAAAGGTTTTTATAGCATACAATAGAGTAAAACCAAATAAGGTATGAATTTGATTTGCACACAAATAAGGTATAGAGATCAGTTAATCAGTCAATTAGGGTTGACAGAATCACGGAAGTATCACTTAAATTAAGGAGATTGTTTCACGAAATAAATCAGCAAACAAGATTGAGGTTAAATAAGGTAAGTAGTATGTCAAGAGATTAATTATAGGTCAGTTCTAATAATCAAAGCAAATAAATCAAGCCAGTAAAGTATTAAGGAAAGTAGTACCAATTATTAATCACACATAAGGAAAGAATCTGATAAGGAAACATCAGTATTAAAGAAAACGCAATTTCAAAACCCTAATTAGGCAAGTAAATCAATTAATCATTTTAGTTGACGGGGCTAAGGTAAACGGGAAAAACATCATAACAAATAGCAGAATAATTGAAAATCCTAACGCACAAAGACATAGAGATGAAACTCAAGTAAAATCAGTCGAAAAAGCAAAGAAGAGAACTAGAGTTGAAAAATACTTAAACATTTAAAACATTTTTGCAGAAACCCTATTAGAAATAAAAACCCTAGCTTTAGGGAAAAGTGAATCGGTTGACAATAATAGTAAAACAGAAGAATCTTAAAGGAAAAATACCAAACAAACTCAAAACACTCCAGATCTAAAGAGATCTGAACTGATTTAGCCAGAAATAGTTAGGTTTATGAAAAATAGACAGAAGTGAGTCAAATCTAGTTTGAACCAGATATTTGAAGCCGTAAAACATGAAAAAAGTATCACTCACATACGTCGAAGTGAATACAAACGGATTCGCCGAGAAAATGAGAGGTTTTGAACCATATATGGTTTGAATCCCTTGAGTTTCCATCGAATAACATGAAGATCATAACACCAGTAGAGATGAGGCCGGATAAGACCTAAAAATGAAGAAGAAACCCATGAATTGAGGGGGTTTCAGTGACGGCGATCTAGGGTTAGGAGGGGGTGAGAGAGAAGAGAGAAGAGAGAAGAGAGAAGAGAGAAGATAGGGGTGTAAGGGCGGCGAATTTGTTAAAATGGGGTAGGGTTTAGGTTGTTTGGGTAATTAAAAAAGGCAAGTGTGTCCTGGACCGTTGATCTTCTGAAATCAATGGCCAGGATCGAATTTGGAGTGGGCGGGTTATAAGAATTGGGTATTGGGTTGGTAATTCGGCTGGGTAGTTGTTGGGCCAGAGTCCGAAAATTAAAAGAAAAGAGGCTATATGTTAAATGCCTATTTAATTTAGTAAAAATAGTTTATAAAATGGTTAATAAATGATGAAAAATGCTATTTATGCATGAAAATGATTCAAAATAATTACTTGATATTATAAAAATATAAAAGGTCATTTTCGTGTAAAATAAAGTACTTATGCACATATGAGCTATTATTGCAAAGTTATTGCAATTATAACCTGAAGAAGTAAATATAATTATGCATAAAATAATTAAAGCTTAATATAAATATAAATGTTAAATTTAAGCAATAAAAATTATTATAAAATTATTTGTGATTCAATTAGTAATTATTTAGATAATAAGATGATGGAAATTTAAAATCCTTTAAAATTACAGAAAATTATGAAAAAATACTGATTGATGCTCATGCATTATTCTGAAAATACATATGCATTTTGAAGATATATATGAGAAAAATTAGGTATCAACAACTGCCCCTCTTTACCCGGGAAGGATGAAAGAGTTGTCGGCTAAAGATATGATGGCTAATTTTGACCGAATAGAGTGATCTGAGAGATATAGGCCGTACTCTGGTTTTCAAGCTGTCAACATATCCCTGGTTTTATAGGAATCAGGCCGTGTGTAGTTTTGGATCCACCGGCGGAATAAACCGATAGAATTGTCGTAAGGATGAACAAAAGGCTTCGAGTAGGATGAAATGGTTGTGGTGAGTGGTCAGGTTTCGAGATAATTTGAAGGAACTAGAGCGAGATTTCTCCTTTTGGGATAACCGGCTCACTTGGTCACCTGCAAATTAGAAGATGTACTGTGAGTATAGGTGTATAACTTTGCGTGAATTATACATGATGCAAATTCCCTTCAGACCATGATAATAATCTTTGGACGGCTGAGGACGACGTCCTTAGACCATGACGTCCCAGGCCCTGAGTTGTGCGGTAAAGGATTCACAGGCCATGAAATGATGTTCTCGGACCATGAAAATGGTGCCTCCGAACCATGACGCCTTTGAATAATGATGTGCAAGTTTGAGAGATCCTCAGGCCATGGCATGTCGTCTTCCGGCTATGAGGATGGTGCCTTCAGACTATGACGCCTTCGAACCAGTTGGCAATATTTCAGCCCATGAATTGCAGAGACATGATGATAGAGGCAAGAAGACAGAGCTTAGTCTTGTGTGAAGTTGAGGGTAGAGCTTAGTCTTGTGTGAAGTTGCGGGCAGAGCTTAGCCTGAGAGAAGAGAACAATGCAAGAGAGATAGTGCTCAGTCTCGTGCGAGATTTGGGACAGTGCTTAGTCCTATGCAAAGAGAAGGTCGTGCTTAGCCTTATGCCAGATTCGGAACAGTGCTTAGTCCCATGCAAAGAGAAGGTAGTGCTTAGCCTTATGCAAGTAGAGAGGCAAGGCTTAGCCTCATGCAATATTCGGGATAGGGCATAGTCCCATGCAAATAGAAGGCAATGCTTAGACTTATGCAAGTAGAGAGGCAGGGCTTAGCCTCATGCAAGATGAAGGCAGTGCCTAGCCTTATGCAAATAAGGAGACACGGCTTAGCCTCATGCAAGTGTTAAGACAGGGCTTAGTCTTATGCAAGATTCGGGATAATGCTTAGTCCCATGCAAAGAGAAGGCAACGCTTAGCCTTATGCAAATAGGGAGGCAGCCTCATGCAGGTGTTGAGACATGGCTTAGTCTCATGCAAGATTTGAGACAGTTCTTAGTCCCATGCAAATAGAAGGCAGTGCTTGCAAATAGGAGGTAGGGCTTAGCCTCATGCAGGATTGAGACAAGGCTTAGTCTCATACAAAGTTTGGGACAATGCTTAGTCCCATGCAAAGTGAAGAGTAAGAGCGCAGTATTATTAGCTTACAATGTGTTTTATGCATAGCGATTGCATCGTTGCAATGGTGTTTGTCATGGTGATGTAGTCCTGCATCCAGAGAAAAATTAATGAGTTTTGCGGGGGAGGTTGGTTCGTGCCTTTACTTGTCCGATTTGCTCCGCTCTGTCGAAAGATCCTGTTCAAACTATTAGGATAGCATTTGCTAAAGCAAAGTTTCATTTTTCAAAAGTATGCGTGCAGAATTTTTCAAAAGACATAGTAGTATATATTTTAGAAATTAGTTAGATGAACCAGTAATTATGACACAATCAGAGACATTGCCACTTCTTCTGTCATTAGAATTTTGAGGGTCTTCCTCAAAATTCTGCCCCAGTTAACTAGATGATTTTTTTGACTGCTCCATACGCTGCGGTTGGCTGAACTTGCTTCGGAATTTTGTAGGTCCTCCTCAAAATTCTGCCCCAGTTTCTGCTTGTGGGAAAAATAGAAATTTTATTGAATTGTGACCGAACCCACAAGGCTGCCTATGTATCCCCTCTTAAACGGGAATCAGGTCGAGCGCGATTCAATTTACATCATATAGAAAAACATAAGATGATTTTACACATAATATCTTTTGACTGCATCTGAGTTGATAGGCTTTGGCCAAATTTCCCCGTCCATCTTTGCGAGTATGAGTGCTCTTCTTTTCAATACTCTGTGAACCATGTAAGGACCTTTCCAGTTGGGAGAGAATTTCCCTTTGGCTTTATCTTGATGCGGAAAGATCTTTTTTAGCACTAGTTGCCTCGGTGCGAACTGTCTCGGCTTGACCCTTTTGTTGAAGGCTTTGGACATTCTGTTATGATAAAGATGACTGTGACATATTGCATTCATCCTTTTTCCATCTATGAGGTCTAGTTGCTCATAGCGGCTCCTTATCCATTTTGCGTCACTGAGTTCATTTTCTTGTATGATTCTTAAAGAAGGAATTTCTACCTCGGCGAGAATAACAGCTTCGATACCATAAACCAGCAGATAGGGGGTTGCCCCAATTGATGTACGGACTGTGGTACGGTATCCCAGTAAAGCGAATGGTAATTTCTCGTGCCAGCTTGTGATTCTGTACCAATTCCTTATTATCTTCTTGATGTTTATGTTGGCAGGCTCCACGACCCCATTCATTTGAGGCCTGTATGCTGTGGAATTCTTGTGCTTGATTTTGAAAGTTTTACATAAGGCTTTCATCAGATCACTGTTGAGATTAGTGGCATTGTCAGTGATGATGGACTCTGGAACCTCAAATAAACAAACAATTCGGTCTCTGACAAAATGTACGACGACTTTCTTGGTTACTGCTTTGTAAGATGAAGCTTCAACCTATTTGGTGAAGTAGTTGATGGCCACTAGAATGAACCGGTGCCCGTTTGAGGCAGTGAGCTCGATTGGACTAATGACATCCATTCCCCAAGAAGCAAAGGGCTAAGGTGAGCTTGTTGCATTAAACTCGTTTGTCAGTACCCGTATAATGTCTGCATTTATCTGACATTGGTAGCATTTCTGGATATACCGGATGTAGTCTATTTCCATGGTCATCCAAAAGTAGTCGGCCCTGAGTATCTTCCTGTCCAAGACAAAACCATTCATGTGTGGGCCGCAGGTTCTGACATGTATCTCCTCGAGCAATTTAGTAGCCTCTTTTGCGTCAACACAACTTAGCAATCCCAGATCAGGAGTTCTTCTATCTAGGGTTCCTCCACTTTGGAAGAAGTGATTTGACAACCTCCAAAGCACGCGTTTCTGAGTAGGGTTTGCATGCTCTGGGTATTCTCCTTTCACCAAATACTCTTTGATGTCGTGGAACCAGGGTTTTATGTCCATTTACTCTTCAACACAGGAACAATACATTGGGAGGTTATGGATTCTTGCCGGAATAGGATCAATGAAGTTCTTGTCTGGATGTTGTATCATTGATGAAAATATGGCTAATACGTCAGCAAACTCGTTCTGAATTCTGGGGACATGCCGAAACTCTATCTTTGTGAACCTCTTCTTCATTTCTTGTACATGATACATATAAGGTAGTATCTCGGAATTCTTGGTAGCCCACTCTCCTTGTACTTGGTGCACAAGCAAATCTGAATCTCCGATCACCAGCAGTTCCTGAATATTCATATCAACAGCCAGGTTGAGCCCTAATATGCAAGCTTCATATTCCTTCATGTTGTTAGTGCATGAGAATCTGAGTTTTGCAAACACCGAATAATGCTGACCGATTTCTGATACCAAGACGGATCTGATACCCACTCCTTTAAAATTTGTTGCTCCGTCGAAAAACATCCTCCAACCGTCGTATGCTTTAGAAATATCTTCTCCTACGAATGATACCTCCTCATCAGGAAACTACATTTTTAGGGGTTCGTATTCTCCTCCTACAGGATTCTCAGCAAGATGATCTGCTAATGCTTGTCCCTTGACTGCTTTCTGAGTTACATAGATAATATCGAATTCACTCAGCAAAATTTTCCACTTGTCCAGCTTCCCAATAGGCATGGGTTTCTGAAAGATGTACTTCAGGAGATCAATCCTTGATATGAGATATGTAGTATAGGCACAGAAGTAATGTCTTAGCTTTTGAGCTATCTATGTCAGAGCGCAACAAATGCGTTCCAGCAGAGAGTATCGTGCTTCATAAGGAGTGAACTTCTTGCTTAAGTAGTATATGGCCTACTCTTTTCTTCCCGTTTCGTCATGTTGTCCCAGAACACAACCGAAGGCTCCATCTAACACTGCAAGGTAGAGTAGTAGTGGTTTAGCAGGCTCTGGCAGGAATAAGACTGGTGATGTGGACAAGTATTCCTTGATTTTGTCAAAAGCCTTTTGACAATCCTCGGTCCAACTGGTTGCGGAATCCTTCTTCAACATTTTGAAAATCGGCTGACATATTACTGTGGACTGTGCTATGAAATGGCTAATGTAGTTAAGACGTCACAAGAAACTCATCACATCCTTCTTTCTTTTTGGTGGTGGTAATTCCTGGATGGGTTTAACCTTTGACGGGTCCAACTCTATTCCTCGGTGACTGACGATGAATCCCAATAATTTTTCGGCAGGAA
The DNA here is from genome assembly GCA_005239505.1 of Nicotiana paniculata. Lineage (NCBI taxonomy): Eukaryota > Viridiplantae > Streptophyta > Magnoliopsida > Solanales > Solanaceae > Nicotiana > Nicotiana paniculata. The sequence continues at coordinate 55,867 of ML366693.1, forward strand.
CCCTGAATGCACACTTTGCGGGATTTAACTTTAGATTGTACTCCCTTAGCCGGTCAAAGAATTTTCTCAAATCTGCTACGTGATCTGCATCCCTCTTGGATTTGATGATGACATCGTCAACATATACCTCTATTTATTTATGTATCATATCATGAAAGATCGTTGGCATAGCCCTCATGTAGGTGGCCCCAGCATTTTTTAGACCGAACGACATCATTTTGTAGCAGTACACTCCCCATGGTGTGATGAAGGCTGTTTTCTCTGCGTCTTCTTCGTCCATCCAAATTTGATGGTAACCCGTGAAGCAATCTACAAAGGGCTGGAGTTGATGATTGGCGCAATTGTCGATCAGAATGTGTATGTTTGGTAACGGGAAATCATCCTTGGGACTTGCTCAATTTAGATCCCGATAATCAACATAGACTCTGACTTTCCCATCTTTCTTTGGAACCGGTACAATATTGGCCAACCAAGTTGGGTACTCAACTACTCTGAGGACCTTGGCTTTGATCTGCTTAGTGACTTCCTCTTTGATTTTTAGGCTCATGTCTAGCTTGAATTTCCCGAGTTTTTGATTCATTGGCGAACACATTTGATTTGTAGGTAACTTGTGAGCCACTATGGATGTGCTCAACACTTTCATATCGTCGTATGACCATGCAAAGATATCCTCATATTCTTTCATGAACCGAGTGTATTCTTCTTTCTCTGTCGGTGAAAAATGGATGCTTATGCGGGTTTCCTTGATGGTTTCGGAATCTCCCAAGTTGACTATCTCGGTATCGTTCATGTTGGACTTGGGCTTATTCTCAAAGTTTTCCACTTCTCTAAAAATTTCCTCAAGTATTACATCCTCATCTTCTATTTCTTCCGATTCACTGTCCTTTTGTTGCATTGTCTCATTACACGTCAAAGTCATTGGTTCATCAAGATAAAAAATAGTAATACTGTAGGGATAAAGATATGAAAGAAAAATAGTAATAAGAAAACATCAAGCCATTTAAAATGTCAAAGAAAATGATTTCAAATAATATTTTTCAAAACAGAACATTGAAAATAAAATATTATTTAAAGCAAAACGCCAAAGAGGAAATCATTTTCAAAAGTAAAAAATGCTATCAGCCTTGCTACCCCGAGACTCGTCGGGCCCTTGATGGTCTGACAGTCCAGTTCTTGAGGAATTCTCCTTTCTCCACAGTATGGATGGTAGGGTCTTCCTCCTTCTCCTCCTCGACGATCACACAGAAGTTCATATCATCATCTTCTAAGAACAAATTCATCAATGCTGCCAATGCTTCTTCTTCCTCTGATCCCCATATGATATCGGTCTGATGGAAGGTCTGACTCAAGTGCGGCACGGGTTGCTCAAGAGGGTAGTATGGACCACGCCATGGTGGTGACCAATCATTGTATTCCTGCCAGGTGTACTGATACCCTAGTCCAAAGGTGGTACCGTGACGTTTCAACTGTATTGGCTTGGAGATACCCTGAAGGTTTTTACCGAGCCCCCTGCCAGGTTCGTACTCTTGGCATGCCAATATGCTGTCTATCTTGCTACTCCACAACTTATCCTTTAAGATTGCATTAACACGCTCGATGTGGTGGTAAGTTTCGGCACCTAACTTCCTTCTGTTTTCAACCATCGAAACAGTCTGACTGGTGTAAATGGGGTTACTCCCATCTCCATGGATAATTACTTCTTGATGGTTCCATTCGAAATTCACAACCTGGTACAAATTATATGCTACAGCCCCAGCGGCATGTATCCAAGGTCGTCCCAACATCAGATTGTAGGAGGCGGATATGTCCAACACATGAAACTCAACATCAAACCAGGTGGGACCCATCTGCAAGCAGAGATTAGTTTCTCTAATGGTAGGCTTTTGAGACCCATCGAATGCTTTCACATTCATAGTTCCTGCTCGTATCTAATGTAAACCCTTGCCCAACCTCTTCATAGTTGTCAACGGGCAAATGTTGAGGCTAGATCCTCCATCTATCAAAACTCTAGCGATAAACTTATCTTCACATTGCATTGTGATGTGCAGCGCCCTGTTATGACTTAACCCTTCAGGTGGTAGCTCTTCCTCATGGAAAGTGATCTTGTGGCTTTCTAGCACCTACCCCACCAAAATTGGCCATTTCTCTGCTAGTGATGTTGTTTGGCACATATGCTTCATTCAACACCTTTATCAGAGCATTCATTTGTGCCTCATAATTTTGCAATAATGACTGGATGGATATCTGAGTGGGATTCTTGTTCAGATGATCAACGACATAGTACTCCCTTGCCTGTACCTTCCTCCAGAGGTCATCTGGACCAGTCTCAATAATGGGCAATTTGCTGGAAGCTTGCTTACTGTTTTCTCCTAAATGTTCAGGTGTATAAACCCTTCATGTTTTGGTCATTCCTTGTGCAGCGCCGGATTCTTCCATCTTCGACTTTTTCTTTCTTCTAGCCTCGGCCACATATACCAAGGTACATCATTGGAACTGAAGGGTGGTGTGGATGCCACCGTTCCAATGAAAGGTGTGGCCACCTCCACTTCAAATGGAGAGGGTGTTGCTGCATGTGGTGTTACTTCTACTTCAAAAGGAACCGATGCGGCTACCTCGACTTTAACCGGTAGCTGTACCTGCACTACAATGTGATTGAGTGTGGCTGTAGGCTTCTTTGGATCGTTGCCTTCTCGAATAAGCTCAATTGATCCCTAAGGATCCCAATCTTCATCAGTTTCTATTACATTGACCCCTTCACCCTTATGATCTGGGAGGGGATTGTTGCGTACATTAGGTGCAGTTTCCTTTGCCTGTATGACCTTATTATCGATAAGTGTTTAGATCTTGTCTTTCAAGGTGCGGCACTCATCAATAGTGTGTCACTTCATACCGGAATGGTATGCACAGGTCTTGTTTGGATTGACCCATTGAGATGAATTTTCCATCACCACAGCGGGAATAGGGGTGACATATCCATCGTCTTTCAACCTTTCGTACAACTGGTCGATGGGTTCAGCAGTGGCGGTGTATTGTGTGGATGGTTTGTGGTCAAAATTAGGCTTGGGTTTTGGGTAGTTTGGACGAGTTAGAGGTGAGTGATAATAGGATGGTTGGGTATTAGGTGTGGTAGGAAGTAGAAGGTTGGGAATATCTAGGAGGTGAAGGTTGGTATGTGGGTAGAGGTGTTTGGTATACAAATGGAGTTTTTGGACCCTAGGCAACCATTACTATTCCACTTCTTTCTTTTTCGATATGCCTCCTGATTGTAATTCTTTGTTTGTGCTCTACAGTGCCTCGAAATTCGCCACCATTCCAATTTTAATACTTTCCTCGATCCTTTCTCCGAGCTTGATGATATCGGAGAACTTATGATTTTCAATGACCATTAGCCTTTCATAATATTGCGGATCCTGTGCCCTAACAAAGAACTTATTTATCTGATCCTCATCTAACGTCGGCCTGACCTTCACTACTTCTGACCTCCGTCGAGTAGCATACTCGCGGAAGGTCTCAGTTGGTTTCTTCTTGAGGTTTTGGATATTGCATTTTCTGTGTTGAATTTGAACCTGTCCATGCAACCTGACGCCATGCTCACCCAATTAACCCATTTCTTGGGATTCTGGCTTATATACCAAGACATGGAATCTCCAGTAAGGCTTCCTATATATAGCTTCATGTGAATCCTTTCGTCTTTCCCAAACCCAACGAGCTTGTCACAGTAAGTTCTCAAATGAACCTTGGGGTCTCCCGTTCTATAAAACATTTCGAACTTGGGAGGTTACTAACCCTCCGGCAGTTCCACATCTGGCTGTATGCACAAATCCTCGTAATTCATACCTTCAATCCCTTTTCCTCCTTCAACACCTTGAACTCGGCTTGTTAGTTTCTTAAGCTCCTCAGCCATGTTCTTGATGAGAAGGTCCTTCTCGGCGGATTCTGGTGTATAAGAGATTGGTTGAGTGGAGTGAGGTAAGGTTTCTACGTATATAGGGTTGTTCTGGTGAATGTCAGGAGTTTGGGTGTAGTAGTGATCATTGGTGGAGTTCTAGGTTTCGGGGATAGTTTGCAGCGTGTTCTGAGGAGTGTAATAGATGGTTTGTGGGTATTGAGTAGGGAGATGCTAATTTTGAGGATGAGTTGTATACTGGTGAGGTGTGGGAGTATTCTGCGGGCGTTTGTTGGGTGTGTTCTGAGGTAGTGCAGGGTTCTGGGTGTCTGGGACATTCAATGTGAGGGAGAGATTTGCCAAGTTATGGACCTGCTCAAGCTCACCCTGTAGTTCAAGTATCTTCTACTCAAGCCGTAAAACCAAATCATTTGGGGCCTACGTGCCCCAACCATTGGAATTTTCTACATTCTCAACATGTGCAGTGTTGTCTTTTCTGATACCATTCATATCATCCATTTTAGCTTTCCCTTTTCCTTTTGATACACTTGGAGGAGGAGAAGATGGAGGGCCTCTGGATCTGGTATGATAAGCTGATGATGCCAGTATGCGTGAACCAACCTTGGGGAATGGAAATAATCAAAAAGGAAAGGAAAACAAAAGGTAACCAAGTCAGTAAGGGTTCCAAAAAGAGTATTTGCAATATCTAAACACATAGTGCGGGAATGTAAATTCGCGTCCTAATTTGGGAGCCTCGTTGTGCCCGAGGTAGGCTTAGCGACAAGTTGATTTAGAAAACTTCAGTGCCAATAATTGCCTCATTTCATTAATGTAAAAGTAGATGAATATAAAACGACGCTAAACAAGATAAGTCATTAATGTCACTTGGCCTTATTACATTTGAAAAAGTAGATAAACCTAATCTACTTGGTCCCAGAAGGACCTTTCCCAGGCTTGATCTTCTTGGCTTCATCGATAAAGTTCCCCAGGTCCCGCATGCCCAACAACAGGTATACCCTTGCTAGATGTCCTCCTTCGCTCCCTAATAATTCTAGTAGTCGGCGACTCTCTTCCTCGTCTTCTCCTCCAGCTCCACCATACCCTGCTCTAGATATTCCAGCCTTTCATTAGACTTGATAGCCATTTCCATCCATTCGTTGATCAGTTCCATAGCAGTCTTGTGTTGCTCTAGATGCTCGGCCTCGGACTCATGAACCCTTTTGCGTAGTTTATTGTATTTCACTTGGGCTTCAGCAACTTCGTCTATGACCCTGTTTCCCCAGCCGATTCCCGGCTCAACTATCCCTTCTATGCTGTCTTCCAACTATGATAGGTAAAAGCGTACATGCCTTGAGTGATACCTGTCTAGCTCGATGGTTTCCCTTTCTACAATAATTTTTAGGTTCCACATATGCCGAGCTTCACATTTGTATGGGAGGTCGTCATCCTGAAAATCTGCCCTGTAATGACTTATTTTAATAACTCGTGATATGACTTGCTTCCTGCCTGCCTATCTCATAACCCTAATGGGAACATAAGGGTATATTCCCCTTAACCCGATCAACACCAAGTGTGGAGCTTCCCTAGATCTGATGATGAACTCATTGGTAGGGAACCATTCGAACATCCATTGAACCTGGTCCTCAGTCAAATTGTCGAAAAACTACACCAATTTTGTAGCATTCTCCGGTTGAGAAAACCTGTATGGGATGAAGGTCATTCTATTTATGGTGATGGAAGGCTATGTGATCATTCTGTGTACTTCGTGGAAACTCTTGGCGGTATTGACCTCTCTGGAAGTGTTCTAGCAACCAAACCTGTAACAGCAAATTATAACCCTCGAAGTGTTTGAACCCCTTCTGGCAACGATCCAAGGCCAGATATATGTCTGCTATAATCATAGGGATGATAGTACATGTTTGCCCATAGATTCCTTCCATTAGGGTTTTAGTTACCATGGCCAGTCTGGTGTGAATCATGTCTCCTTTGCTTGGAAACACTATCATACCCAGGAAGCATGCGACGAACACAAAAACTCTACGATGAGTCCAACCCAGGGAGGTGATGGAAAATTCGTCACAAAAGGTACTATAGGATTTGCTATGACCATATCGTTCATAGAGGTAGTCAAAGGGTATGTAGGACTTCTTCAGGCACTCCAAATCGTCGTTCCTTTTCAAACCCATCATTTTCAGAAACCCCCTAGTGGTACGATTCTCCGGCACCAATAAACCGGGACTGTCCCAAGGTAGCACAGCGAATCCCCTCTATCTCCTCCAAGAGAGGGGTCATTTATATGTTGCCAAAACGGAACACGAACCTTTCTCCGTCCATGAACATAGTGGCCACTTCGATCAACATATTGTTTGGTTGGATGTCCAATAAAGAGGGTAAGTTTCTAAGGACCCTATTCACATGGTCTTTGTCGCTTGGTGAAAGGTTCTCCCACCAATCCAGCGAATATGGTGGTATTATTTGGACCATGCCGAACCTGGGGACTTCGTGCCTCATTGTCTGCAAAACAAATAAGGTTATACCCTTTCCCCCTCCAGAAACCCTGGTGAACTTTTGGACAAGGATTTTCTTAAAGGGTTATTATGTGGACAACATATTAACCCTGGCTAGGTTTGACCATGATGCATGTACAATAAATCAGAGTAAGGTTGCTATAGAGGTCTAGACTGGTACACTCAAGCAGACAGCTTGAGGGGGAAAGGCACAGAACCATCGACTGCACCGTTGATCGACTAGTTTTATCGCAAATAAGCCTTTCTGAATTCAAAGGGGTGATATATTGGAAGAGCGCAAACAATCATCAAGCGTTGCTAAGGTATTGATTACGCACGAGTGGAATATGATGTTGAGCATGATTTATGCAACAGAAAATAGCACGTTGTCACGTATTTGCACGGTAAAATAATAAATGTGATATTTAATAATTGAAAAGGCATTTAAAAAAAGAAAACAAAGAGACAAGTCAGTTTCCATAGTAAAGAGTAATAAAGCAAGAAAGATAAATTGTAAATGCTTAAAAAATAGGCAAACAAATTCATATAAAGTGGGAAAGGGAAAGGGTGTGCAAGTATTAACCGAATAATGCATGCTTAAAGACTAACTGACAAAAATCAGGTTCGTTATGGTAGGAGCCTAAGGGTTATCCCCAGCAGAGTCTCCATGCTATCGCGCCCCCCTTTTTCTCGCGAAATCGGGTTTCGACATTTCTGAGGCAACTCCTTTTCTTTTAGGATGGGATATGGGATTTGAAGAGTCGCCACCTAACAGATTAAGGTGCGTTAGGGCACCTAGAGCAGTTAACGCATGATACTAGTTTGCATCACCAGAGATCGGGTAAGAGCTCAAAATTACCTTGAGGGGAAGGTTTTAGGCACCCCTCGAGGTCCACAACGGTGAGTCCCGACCGAACTTAATTAAGCGAATTAGTCTTTAAAGGAAAATAAAGCAATTTAGACAACTATTATTTTAAAACAGGAATTAAAGGGGTCCTAAGTTTTTTAGCCTATAGGATCATTTCCATGCAATACATGGTAACTTTCCCCAGGTTGAGGTTCTACACATAGTATTAGCGCACAGTTCATCATCTCCTTTACTACCCAATTACTATCTTTCAATTATTACCTAAGCGTTCTTATAGCTTCTAACTCGCGCCTTATGCATGCACTACCCGTCCCTTACCTATGGTCCTGGAGGTGTTTAGGACTTCTATTTAAGGTTGTTATAAAGTGACCTATGTTGCTTAAAATGAGAAAAATCTAGGCGACAAACAAAATCCAGATAGAACTATCATGTAAGGAGCAAATAAGGGCTCATGTTAACCTCCACAAGTAACAACAAATGCACACAATTCAATCAACAAATTTCATTAATTTAGGATCCTATAGGCATGATATCTAGATGGGCATAAACAGAATGTAAGAAACCAGTTTATTAAAACGAGCATTGGGGCCTACTGGCTTTCCTACTGATTTGATTAAGTTCCGAATTTGGGAAAATTTCAAGCAGCAAGAGATCATAATTTTAGGCCAAGAATTCTTAATAAACCTACAGGTTTGCCTAAGTGATAACCAGAACAGAATCCTATAGGCATGGTATCTATAACTGTTAATTATAGACCTATAACATAGTTTATAAACGAGTTACTGATTTTAATAGACAGGTTTTCATCTTTTTAGATCCTATAGGCATGCCTTCTACTTTGCAGAATTAGTTAACTCCTATAGGCATGGTTTCTAAGTGTGGAAACTAATTATAAGCATGATTTCTAAACTTACAACTGATTTACCCTATAAGCATGATTTCTATTAGTTTAAACCCTCTAGGCATGATCTCTAGGTGTTGAAACTGATTTTTTATTCCTATAGACATGGTATCTAAATTGAAGAAAACTAGTTTTTATATCTCCTATAGGCATGGAATCTACGTGGGCAAAAAATTTAAACAGATTGCCAGGCAAGTTTATTTTATCACACAAATATGATCCTATATACATGACCACTAATGCACATTGAGATTGGAAATATGTGTAGATCCTAAGAACATGGATTCTAATGAAGAATTACCAAAAAGACCTATATGCAGTGTCTCTAATATGCATGATCACAAACAGTCAAGAAAACATCCTATAGGCAAAATTTCTAAACGATTAGTAATACTCATACAATCAACACAGTAAACCTATAGGCAAGATTTCTACCCGAGTTCTGAACAAAGATATATAACCCCTCCCCCCCCCCCCCCCCCNTGAATTACATAATACTATCCATTACACTATAGGGAGCCTTAGCAGGCCCAATATTAACCTGGAAACCAGGCCATCAATCAAAGCAAGTCTGAAGTATATAGGTGGTCCATCCATGATACACAAAGTTGGGCTTCTGGTGTGTCAAAGTTCCCAAGGGCCTTAGGGACCAGGTGCAACGCTCACACCAGAACCTTTCTTAGAGAAACAATTTGTAAAGGTTGGAAGACCAGCTCTAATGTGTCAGAGTTCGAAGGAGTCTCAAGCACCCTAGGAAGTGCTCACATTGGGAGTGGTAGGAACCTAAATAACTAAGAGTAGAAGTTTGAAAACAAGTACATAAGGGGGAGGGGGACAGATTTAGAAAACAGTTTTATTTTTTAGAAGCAAACATAATCAAACTACAGAGTGCAACCAAAGCAAACAAAATCCAATTTTAGCACCAAGTTTAAGCGAATTGGTGTTTATTCAAATTAGATACTCAGACCAGTACTTAAAGTAGTCACAGGAGCAAGGATTAACAGACAGAACTGACTACACATGCTTTCAATATCTAAACATGTTCAGAACAGGGAACATACAACTTAATCAAACAAGGTTTCACATTACTGAAGATGACTTAGTTTATTAATTATCACTAGGTTAGATCACATAGGCATATATCCTAACAGAAGCATGTTGAGGTTGGAAATAAAAACACATAGAACAGGAATTGGATAACAGAACCTAAAGCATGCCAGTTGAGAAAGAAGTAAAAAACAATCATAGATCACACAGAAGCATGCTGGGGTTGAAATGGACTAATCATATAAGCACATGGAACAACACAAGATAAAAAGAACTAAGACATAGCGGTTGAGAAAGGGATAGACAGAAATCATGTATCAACCAGAAACATGTTGAGGTTTGAAATAAACTAATCACATAAACATATAGAATAGAACAAGATAACATGAGTTAAGGCATACCGGTTAGGAAGAAAGTGAACAAGAATATAATGGCAGTTTGGATCCAAATAGTTTAGCCTTGGCTTCCAGCCGGCAAAACAATGTAAGAATTGTTCAGTAAAGAAATTGTGAAGTGCCTCTGTGTATGTAGGTAGGTGTTTATGTAAGTGTAAGTGTGTAAGCCTTTTTTTGAAATCAGAACAATGAAAGGTAGCATACAATAGAGTAAAACCAAAAAAGGTATGGATTTGATTTGCACATAAATAAGGTATAGAGATCAGCTAATCAGTCGATTAGGGTTGACAGAATCACGGAAGTATCACTTAAATTAAGGAGAGTCTTTCACGGAATAAATCAGCAGACAAGATTGAGGTTAAATAAGGTAAGTAGTAAGTCAAGATATCAATTATAGGTCAGTTCTAATAATCAAAGCACATAAATCAAGCCAGTAAAGGAATTAAGAAAAGTAGTACCAATTATTAATCACACATAAGGAAAGAATATGATAAGGAAACATCAGTATTAAAGAAAACGCAATTTCAATTTCCTAATTAGGCAAGCAAATCAATTAATCATTTTAATTGACAGGGCTAAGGTAAATGGGCAAAACATCATAACAAATAGTAGAATAATTAAAAATCCTAACGCATAAAGACATAGAGATGAAACTCAAGTAAAATCAGTCAAAAAAGCAAAGAACAGAACCAGAGTTGAAAAATACTTAAACGTTTAAAATATTTATGCCGAAACCCTATTAGAAATCAAAATCCTAGCTTTTGGGAAAAGTGAAATCGGTTGACAATAATAGTAAAACAGAAGAATCTTAAAGGAAAAATACCAAACAAACTCAAAACACTCCAGATCTAAAGAGATCTGAACTGATTTAGCCAGAAATAGTTATGTTTATGCAAAATAGACAGAAGTGAGTCAAATCTAGTTTGAACCAGAGATTTGAAGCCGTAAAATATAAAAATAGTATCACCCACAGACATCGGAGTGAATACAGACGGATTAGCCGAGAAAATGAGGGGTTTTGAACCATACCTGGTTCCAATCCCTTGAGATTCCATCGAATAACATGAATATCACAACACCAGTAGAGATATGAGGCCGGATAAGGCCTGAAAATGAAGAAGAAGCCCATGAATCGAGGGGGTTTCAGTGACCGCGGGCTAGGGTTAGGAGGGGGTGAGAGAGAAGAGAAAAGAGAGGGGTGGAAGGGCGGCGAATTTGTGAAAATGGGGTAGGGTTTAGGTTGTTTGGGTAATTAAAAAAGGCAAGTGTGTCCTGGACCGTTGATCTTCTAAGATCAACGGCCAGGATCGAATCTGGGTTGGTCGGGTTATAAGAATTGGATATTGGGTTGATAATTGGGCTAGGTAGTTGTTGGGCCAGAGTCCGAAAATTAAAAGAAAAGAGGTTATATGTTAAATGCCCATTTAATTTAGTAAAAATAATTTAGAAAATAGTTAATAAATGATGAAAAATGCTATTTATGCATGAAAATAATTTAAAATAATTACTTGATATTATAAAAATATAAAAGGTCATTTTCGTGTAAAACAAAGTACTTATGCACATATGGGCTATTATTGCAATTATAACCTGAAGACATAAATATAATTACGCATAAAATAATTAAAGCTTAATATAAATATAAATGATAAATTTAAGCAATAAAAATTATTATAAAATTATTTGTGATGCAATTAATAATTATTTAGATAATAAGATGATGGAATAAATTAATTTAAAATCTTTTAAAATTACAGAAAATTATGAAAAAATACTAATTGATGCTAATGCATTATTCTAAAAATACATATGCATTTTGAAAATATATATATAGGAGAAATTGGGTATCAATAATATTTAGTTAGTAAACATCCAATCTATTACTTAAATATTTCTGAAGATTGAATACGTGAATTTGTGTGAGTCTAATAGCTGTGATTGCCAGGTTAATTCTTTATGGGATTCGACTCTGGACTTATTAACCGGAATATATTTGCAGTGACCACTTTGTCCTTTTTATAAGGCATAGTTGGGCGTGGTCACTGATCATACTTAAGAATACGAAAGGATATCTTTGCGTGTGATTCTTGGAGAGAAAGAATCTTATTTATTTAGGTTTTTAATTTTTATGTGTGCTTGGCTAATTTTGTTAAGTGTATGATTAATGACTAGAGATTGGTAAATTAGAATTTATTTGGGACTTTTCTTTAAGATTCCCTAGAAATTACAAAGAACTCTACAACTAATTGAGAAATTAATTTAAATAGTCGATCGCATAAAATAATAACCGACAAATATAGGTGTTCTACATAGTTTGTATATAATATATGATATTGGTCAGATGCGATAAATATTCTTACTGAGCTGCCATTAATTCTTACGTCGAGCCCAAATAAGAAATTCTAGGAGGGTGACCCAGTGTGGTTTGCGGCCTTTTCTTGGTTTCAACCTTCTGTCTGTTATAAAAAAAAATGACATTATATAATCGTTTTTAAAATAATAATCGAAAAATATATATTTTTTATAAATATATATATATATATATATATATATATATATATATATATATATTATATATTATATATTATGTACAAAAATTATACAATTTTATACCCTTATTCGATTATCGAATACAAGAAGTTTCAGACGCGAGCTAAAAAAGAAAAAAGCCCGTCTATTATAACCCATATAGTTTATATTTCTGGTCAGAAAGATTGAGGGACGTCTGTATTAACAATTAAAATTAGATGAATCACTTCTTATTCTAACCAAGTCATTCTCTTTTGGAACCAAACAAATAATTACTTAATTCTTATTTTTCTCAATTATAATTTTTTTTATATTTGGCCAGTTCTTTTCTCAGAGGAAAAGGTTTTGAACTTCTTTAAATTAAGTATTCTTCCTTCTTATTTAGTAGCATCCACATTGTTGCCACAAGGGGTTTGAGATTCTTGTTTACGGGGATACTTTTTGAGACAAATGTTATCCTACCACTTGTGTGTGCCTCTTTGTGAGGTTATTCTCTTAATATTTTGAACTTTTTTTTATATAGTGGATTGCTCATTTCCGGTTGTGGATGTAGGTCAATTGACATATCACGGTAGATATTTGTGTGTCTTTTTCTATATTTCTCTTTTGGTATATGATTTATCATTGTTAAAGCTATAATTTGTTAGCTTTTACATGACACTTTAATATTTCGATCATAACAAGTGAAATCAGAGTGACGTTAGAAGACATGTTTCAGTCGATCGAGTTCCATTCTAGCATTTGACGGTATCGAAGAATTTAGTTTGAGAAAATTGACAGTTTGGACAAAACGATTTTATGGCGGAGATATTTTATGTTCAAGCCGTTGAGGGATTTCTATGAATTGAAATGTACCATTAGGGAGAAAACGAGCCAATGCTTGACACATGAGTAAAATTGATTTTTGTACAATTTAGTCTGATTTTGCCATTTATTTGCTTCTCACGCATGTCCAAGATCTAGGTGAATGCACATTCTACGCCACATTACCATTAGGGTGATGACAATTCCACCTCAAATAAGAATAGGGGGTAAAAGGACACTTGCGTAAAATTAATGAGTGTAATTGATTTTTTCGGACAATTTTAAGGGGCAACTTATGTATTTTCTCTTCCTTAACATTTCAACTGCCTGTCTCAAGAAAAGTTTGAGCTGATAACTAGTCGAGAAAATACATTTGGGTCAAAATGTGTGTCAACGTTTGGACATAAATTTGGTGATATATTTGACAGAAAATTATATCTAAAGTTAAGGTAAAAGAAGGTAAAGGGTATTGAAAAACTGAATTTAATTTTTATTATGTGATAGAGACGACTGCTTTTTTTATGACCAAATACATTTGTTCATGAGAGAGGCAAATGTCGAGTAACAATAAATATTCTACATTCGACAAGCACAATTTGATATCTCAAGTAAAATGTAGGAAACTCTGTTAGGACGGACGAAATAGATGGGTATACATTTAAAATCGGGCTCAGCTTTGTATAACTAATCGAGACTAAATATGATAAATTTGTTGGATAATCTGTGTTCCCAAAATAGAAAATCAGAAAAATAGAACTTAGAACCGAAAATGCAAAAATAATTCCGAGCACATAAATTTCTTGTGTGTCCTCAAGAAATTTAATCCTCTCACTGTTACCCAAGGTTATGGATTACTTCCTCCCAGGATAGAATGGAAAAAATATTCTGTAATACTGGCAATCGAAATTACATAATTTCAACGAACTAAACAAACGGAGCAAATCACACTTGACACTTTATTTATTTTGAAAAATAATACAACAATGTAGAAAAGAAAGGAGAAAAATTGAGGCCAAACTTCTAAATTTATAGACAAAGGAAGGATGATATGGAGAGGTGCATGTGCTCTTCCATTTCCCTTTCACACCCTTTAAAGAAAAAATGCAACAATCCCCCACATGAATGGGGAATGGACATATGTGTAAAAACATGCATGAAAATACTGTGTGATTCGCAAGTAAGGATTAATCGCATCTGCATAAGTATGTTTTTCTTTGAACTTTCCGTAGTGAACTTATGTGGTATACTCGGTCAATCGGTAGATTTGATATCTTTGAACCGTTGAACTTTGGTGTATACCTAGACAACCATAAGTTACACAAATAATCCTTAACCATCTTTAGTTCTCATTGTTGTGTTCGTTTCATCCATGAACGCCACCTGGTTCATAAGTGTGTAGAGAACGTGCCTTATAGAATTCTTCTTGAAGTGACTTACACTTCACACTTACATAGGTGATTCCTAAGCGTGTTCCCGTAGATACACTATTTGATTTACCTCGTATCAAACTTAGAAACCATTAAAAAGCCTTGACTCTTTATCCTTGGTACTGAACATTGTTTCATCACGAGAATGGACCAAAAACTGATTTTATTTGACAATATTGAACCGTTATTAATGACTTTATTTGAGCTCCTTGAACCTAGATCTTGGGATCTCCTGTCTTCTAGGTAGATTTACTTCCACAATGACTTGTCCTCGGCCATAGTCTCATTCCCCTCGATGATCTCTCAACTACCTCTCTAGTTAGGCCTTTTGTAAGTGGATCCGACACATTATCGCTTGACTTCATGTAGTCAATTAAGATAATTCCCCTAGAGAATAGTTGCCTAACGATTTTAGGCCTTCGTCATATATGACAAGATTTCCCGTTATACATAATGCTCCTAGCCCTTCCTTTGTTGCTTGATTATCGCAATATATGCATATATGTGCCAACTATTTGGGTCAAAATAAAATATCTTTAACAAAATTTTAGGAGCCATTCAAATTCTTCACCAGCCTTGTCTAAGGATATAAACTCAGCCTCTACTATAGAGCGGTCAATGCACGTTTGTTTGGACGATTTTCAAGACATCGCTCCTCCACCGACTTTAGAATCGGTTGAACCGATAATCTATTTTGCATCACTATACTCCTCTATTATCGTGGGATACTTATTGTAGTGAAAAGCATATTTTTGAGTATATTTCAAGACTCGTTTCATTGTCATGAAAGTTCAATGCAAACTTCCTTATGTCGTAGACTAATATATCTCGACTTTCAATTGCACATCAAATTATTGACTACACTTAATGTATCAATCGTATATTATAACAACAACTGGAATGATTGACATCAGTTGCGGCCACAACCTTTTAATATATAACACATTTTTCAATCACTCCGGCATTTCAAGCATTTGTATGTTATTTATTCATACGCCTATATAATATGCAAATTATAGCACCTCCATTCATGAAACAAATCCAACTTGCAATGGATTTTGGTCATGTTCATTGGATGATTCACCTCTTTATAGATCAACATATCAATACATTCGTTCATGAACATCATGTTTATACAAAATATATAAACGCACTCTTCATGAAAAGTCACCGCCTTCCAGGCGACTCCTTTTCATAAAAGAGCTAAACACTATAAATGTTCAAAAAAGAACAAATCATCTCTGGAATGACACATAAACAACTTTCGAATTTTAGTTTCATCACTAGTCATCACTAGGACTGAACAAGTAATGAATTCACCGACTACAATATCAATATCCCTAAGAATTTGCGGGGTTCGAAGAATTATATCATCTAATTTTTCTAGATAATATATACATCCCGTCTAGCAATAGCTTTTGTTATGCATAAACTAAATGCCCCCACATTTCACATGTTTCATGTGCCTTTCCTATCAACATATAATCCATATATAAAGAAACAATGACTATATAATTTAGAGTATTTTTAATATAAATACACTAGTTTGAAACTATTTGGCAATATTTTCTAGTCAATTTTGCATGTCATTGTTTGAGTATTTCTTTTAGTCCATAAAGTGACTTAACAAGTCGACATACCTTCTTTCTTTTCTAGGAACCACGAACCTTTCAGGTTGTTCCATACGAATTGCTCCTCCAAATCACCATTCAAGAAGGCTGTTTTTACGTCCATCTGATGGATTTCAAGGCCATACACGGTGGCTAACGTTATTACCATCCGAATATATGTAATTCTCGTTACCGGTGAGTATGTGTCAAAGTAATCAAGACCTTCTCGTTATCTTAATCCGTTGGCAATCAATCTTGCCTTATATTTGTCAGTAGTACCATCAACTTTTATTTTCCTTCTGAAAATTCACTTAGAACCAAAAGGTTTATTTTCTGGAGGAAGATCAATCAATTACCAAGTATGATTACTTAATAGAGGTTATATCTCACTATTGTATGATTACTTAATCTGGATTATATCTCACTATTGACTACCTCATTCTAAAATTATGCTTTCGAGCAAGACATTGCTTCTTTAAATGTTTGAGGCTCACTTTCTAACAAGAACGTCAGAAAATCTGGTCCAAAGGAAGTAGTTGTCCTTTGACGTTTACTATGTCTTAGATTCACCTCATTAAGTTTTCTTCCTTTGCTTCTTCCCGATGTCACTTAGATATTTTACTAGACGACTCACATTCCTTTTTATACAGATAAATATTCTCAAAGAATTCAGCATTATCTGATTCAATTACCGTATTAATATGTATGTCAGAATTTTCTGATTTGTGAACCAGAAAATGATATGCCTTACTATTTGTTGCATATCCTATGAAAACACAATCATTAATTTTTATCCGATCTTTACCTTTTTGGGTTTAGGAACTTGCACTTTAGCTAAGCATCCCCACACTTAAAATATTTAAGTTGGGCTTCCTTCCATTTCATTTTTCATATAGAATGAATTACACCTTGTTGTGTGGAACTCGACTTATTCGATTAGTTGTAAGAATAACTTTTCTCCTACAAATTCTAGAGTAAACTAGAACTTTTCAACAAGACTTTCATCATCTCCTTTAACATTTTATTCTTTCTTTCCGCAATCCCATTAGATTGCGATGACAAAGAGGAGGTCGTTTGGTGAATAATTTCATGTTCCAAACATATTTTTTCAAAATGAGATTTATATTTGACGCCCCTATTATGTTGTAGAGTCAAACTACAAAAAATTTTGTTTATGTCACGACATAGCCATAATTAATAAATGGTGAAGTTTTTATTCTTCAAACCAATCTGACTCATTCAGAATTAATAAATGGTGAAGTTTTTAATCTTCAAACCGAGTAATATGTGATACAATCAAATTTAATAAATGATAAAGTTTTTAATCTTCAAACCGAATAATAAATTGGAGTAGAAATCACTAAGATTTTAATCTCCAAAATGAGTATAAGTCACTTAGACTTTAATTTCTGACAAATCAGTAGAAAGTCACGAAGACTTTAATCTCAACGAACGACTAAAAAATCATGCAGATTTTGATCTCGGAGCAGGAGTAGAAAATCACGAAGATTTTATTCTCCATAACTGTTGTACAAAATCACGAGAATTTATTCCATTTCTAAATGGTTTTCCAACTAAACTATTATAACACTTTAAACCGTTTGATCTATTTCCCTAATCAAACAAATATATGTATACCTTTACATATATTAGGTTCATGATTCTCAAAATATTTTCAAGAATTAGTGTAGGCCTAATTCATGACTTACAATCTTGAAAAAGATATTATTTCACATCATTTTAAGCATGATATCAAAGTTATATACCAACTAACTAATTTTATGGCACGCTAACGAATATAAATTATGAAATCATTACATAATAAATATCTATCCTAACATTTGAAGAAACTGAATTCACAAATCATAAAGGATAGAATATTAATGGGAAAATATCATAAGTTGAGTGAGAGAAAATAGAAAATATTACTCTGATGTATTCCCTCGAGACAGCTTCATTCGGCATTGTTTTTCTTTTATTGTCTCTTATGTTTCCTCGAAATGTCAATATTATCGAATTCTTACTCAATTCCTACTGGACAAGAATTGCCCTGAAGATTTTCAGCCTACTGGGTCTCAAAACTCATTCTTTGCACCCCTTTTATCTGCATCATTAAAATTGATACTTTTCCAAGGCGAACCAAATGGATTTTTCGGCAGATACACAGGACAAGTCACCATTTTCCACTTGGCCTCTTTCAAACTTCCTAAAATTTTGAACTTTATTTCATGTTGTCTAACTTCCTTGTAAGTGTCAGTGCTTTAAGAACCGATAAAAGGACTACTTTATCAATTTATGTTCATTCCATGATGATTGTAGTAATTAATTATCCATCCTCAAGTTAAAATAATGTCATAAAATAAATACTGCAGAATATGAAAGAATTATCAATAATAATTCTCATCTGTGCTTTAAAGCACCTTGACATGGCAACCATAATTATGGCACCTAAACCATGGAGAATTGACAAATGTTGTCCCAATCTTTAAGAAGAATGATGGACAATAATGTTTTAAAGTCACGTGAGCTTTTTAATACCCAAAACTTTGTAACAATAACATTCTTATCTTAGTATAGGCACAATGTTCGTTCATCAGTACTAGAAAACCGATTACCTTCCCTTGTTGCACAGAGACACCGCTTTGTATTCATGAAAGCGACGTTTGCATTTTTCAGCGAAATGTGCCGCAAGAAGTAGTTCATACCATCTTTTAATGGTTTATCAAAATCCTTAAGATTGTTGGAAAACCTGTGTTCCCAAAATAGAAAAATCAGGAAAGTAGAACTTAGAATAGAAAATACAAAAATAATTCTGAGTCCGCAAATTTCTTGTGTGTCCTTAAGAAATTTAATCCCCTCACTGTTGCCCAAGTTTATGGATTACTTCCTCCTAGGATAGAACGGCAAAATTATTCTGTAATACTGGCAATCAAAATTACAGAACTTCAACGAACTCAACAAACGGAGCAAATCACACTTGACACTTTATTTATTTTGAAAAATATACAACAATGTAGAAAAAAGAGAAAAAAATTTCTGATTTTCCATGTATAAAAATTGAGGCCAAGCCTCTAAATTAATAAAAAAAGGAAGGTTGATATGGAGAGGTGCAATCCAAAAGGTTCCTATTTTATTTCCCATTCACACCTTTCAAAGAAAAAACCAACAAGGTTAAGGTTCGACTTCGAATCATATCAAACCAAGGTGCGAAGTTATATCGTCAAGTTAGGTTATATCGTCAAGCTCGAGACCCCAGAACTGAACAAAATCGAGATCAGGCAAGATCGAGGGAAATTTACCAAGCCGAATAACAGAAGGATGAAATATCCGCGATCGAGCGTAGATCACGACGGAGATCTCGACACATATCAAGGATAGGCCGATTAACTAGCTAATCATGAGATTTCTTACCTCATATAGAACTGTATCAAGAGTAGGATTCTCCTACTATATAAAAGGGGCCTGATCATTTGTAAAACACATCACATTTATGCAACATAAAGCAACATATTGTCATTTGTTAGCTTTTACTATCTTGTTACTCTGTTCATATATTAGTTGAAACGTCTCTTGGTTCAAGGGTGATCGAACTCGAGGGCCTAAGCTATTCGATTCGTGTGGTTTAAATTTATTTATTTTATCGTCAATTTCAATATTAATCAATTCTCTTAATTTGTACTAAGTTATATCACGTATCCTAAAACCGCGTATAAATTCAATTGTTCATATAAATTCAAGGGCCCTGCGCCAAGGCAGCCCGATTCACAAATGAAAAAGACATGCGATAATTCACCAACCCAGGGAACTACTGTATTCAATCTTGTCGCCATGTCCATTCATGAAGTGGGGAATGGACATTGTTGGCCCTCTTCCATGGGCACCATGTAAAGCTCAATTTATCTTATTTATGGCTGATTATTTTTCTAAGTGGGTTGAAGCACAGACATACGAGAAGGTTAGGGAGAAGGAAGTCATCGACTTCATTTGGGACCGCATCATAT
This sequence comes from Nicotiana paniculata, assembly GCA_005239505.1. NCBI lineage: Eukaryota > Viridiplantae > Streptophyta > Magnoliopsida > Solanales > Solanaceae > Nicotiana > Nicotiana paniculata. The sequence continues at coordinate 75,842 of ML366693.1, forward strand.
GTTGGTTCAGGATGACATCCAAAATTGTGTGTGACAACAGGAAACAGTTCAACGCCAGCAAAGTGGCCAAGGTTCTCGAAGATCATAAGATCAAATGAATCTTATCAATACCTTATCATCCTAGCAGAAACGGGAAGGCCGAATCGACCAACAAAACCATCATCCAAAACCTTAAGAAGAGGTTAACCGAAGCCAAAGAGAAATGGAAGGAGATTGTACCTGAAGTTCTTTAGGCATACCGCACGACTGTAAAGACCAGTACCGGGGCTACTCCATTCTTATTGCTTTATGGCGTCGAAGCCCTAATTCCAGTCGAAGTCGGGGAGCCAAGTATCACATACCTATATGCAACAAAGGAGTCAAATCACGAGGCCATGAGTATGAGCTTGGAGCTATTGGACGAAAGGCGCGAAGCCGCTCTTGTTCGGTTGGCCGCCCAAAAACAATGGATCGAGAGGTACTACAATCGAAGAGCCAACCTTCGATATTTTAATGTCGGGGACTTAGTGCTAGAAAATTCACCCTAAACACCCGAAAGTTGAACGAAGGGAAATTGGTTCCGAATTGGGAAGGGCCATACAAGATTCTCGAGGTCACCGGGAAAGGTCCCTACAAGCTCGAAATGATGAACGGAGAACAACTACCGAACAATTGGAATATATCTCACCTAAAATGGTATTAGCGTTAAGGTACCACCCCGTTTCATTTCTTTTTTGATTTCGGACTAACATTTGCAGGTGATCAACAAGAAGCAGCACAAAGTCATTAGGTCTGAAAGCACGTGTTGCACTCTTTTTCCCTTAGACCGATTTTGTCCCGAATGGGTTTTTCGGCAAGATTTTTGATGAGGCAACAATGGATCTTGCTAACTTAGAATCAAGCTCGATTATGAATCGGCACCAAAGATCAATTCAACAATATCTGAGGTTCCTTTGCAATCAACCTCGAATACTTGGAGGGGGGGGGGGATTACCCTCAGATATGCATTACCTTTGGATATCAACTCTAGCGAGGAAACTACTTCGTAAAGGAATTGTCTCGATAGATAGGATTTATTGTAAGGGCCAAACTCTCAAAATGAACCGTGCCCATGTAGATTTCTCGAGCCCTGGCATAAAACATGTACGCATGTATGATTGTTTTTCTGAAGAATAAAGAGAAGTACTTTCCTTGCAATCATCTTATGTTTTAAAAAAATTTCCTCTTTACATCCCTTAAAGAGTTTCGTCCTTCCGGAAAAAAATGAGACCAAGGGAAATCTATAACCTAAATATGAAAGACCACTCCCTCACTCGGGGACTGCCGTCCGAAAAGCTCGAACAACGCAAGTCGCCGAGCCTCGGGGGCATAAGACCTATTAGGAAACTCCCCAATTTTTAAAGGACACGACCACCCCACTCGGGGACTGTTATCTTGGATAAGCCTGGATAGCTCGGGAAAACAAGCCCAATAAGCGGCTCCCGATCTATAAGGCTACGACCAAATTAATACGACTCAGAGACGTCTGAAACCCGTAACAAAAACTAGGCCTTCGGAAAAGGAAAACTTTCACAATCGGTTCTAAAGGCTACCCTCGACAAAGCTATAAGCCTAAGATATTTCGGGGGGAAATTTTTGGTAACACTGAACCCTACAATGCCTTAACCCAGAAAGGCAATAAAGGTAAGTTTTGTTAGAAGCTTCGAACACAACCTTATTATTTCATGCTAAGGCATCTCGACCTGTTCGAATACAAATAAAGCAAAGAAGAAATTTGAAAGCTATGAAAGGGAAAAGCCTTATATATATGTATATATATCAAAAAAATTTACAAGGGATGAATAGCCCCGTTACATGTTATATAAAAGTCCATATTGCCTCGACAAAAAAGAAAGAGATAGTACAAAAAGTCTTTTGAACGGTCTAATCTTCACTAGGGGATGCTCATCACCTTCAGATTCTTCTTCACCACCGGACTCACCCGACTCTTCAGCCAAAGTGTATGAATCATCATCGCTAAGATCGAATATTTGTATAACCTGTTCGACCAAACTGGCATGCTCCTTCCGAGCCTCTTCTAACTTGGCCTGAAGCTTCTCACTAAGAAGCTTGTAAGTATCCTTCTTCTCAACAAAATCCTGAGTCTCGGCCTCATGACACTTAGACTCCTCCTGGTGTTGGAAAAAGTCCTCATGATGAAGCACCAAGGCCTGCAAGCACAACGGAAGATGTTAGGATTATTCACCATTTAATGTAAGTATATAATGAAGGGACATGCAAAGTTACCCGATTTAGCGCCTGTTGAGCTTCGTTGAAAAGGCACGGTGCCTCTACCTCGTTTATTTTGATTTAATCCTCTTCAGTCACCAAGCACCAAAGATAACTAGAAATCCCCACCGGGGCAGAAAGAACCCAGGCGTCCTATGGAACGTACATAAAAATTGTACCTCTCCGAGTAGGATCAATACTCGGAGCAACGACCGGTTCACTAATTTCAGGCTCAAAGAAGACCAGCCGACTCTTGGGGATAGTATCTTCCTTAGTACTGGTAAGTCGCCCAAACTGGTAATATCCTCCGAAGCAGTAGAGTCCAAGCCATCAGAAAAATTATGGAAAGAATCAGCTGCTCCTTGGGACCCTTCGACGAGGTTACCTTTCAATGCCTTATCCTCGTTTATCATGGAATCTGTAAATGAGGGTGACCCAGAAATGTCAATCATCCCAAGTGCCTCTTTGAGTACATTATCTTCTGACCGGGATGTACGGGTCATATTTTCTTTTTCGACCTCACTAGCTCGGGCCAAATCGGTGTCGACCCTCTCGGGGACTTCAACCACTGTTTATTCTACGACCTCCATGGTTCGAGGTATTTCGGAGCCGTTTCTTACACGGGCCACCAAATCAGAATTTTCTTCTTCCTTGGACTCATTCCTCAACTGATTGAGTGTGTCCGATGAGAGTTCTCGAGCCCCAGCCTTCTTAGTTTTGTGCGCCAGCCGCTTCCTCAGTCTTTTCTTTTCAGGGTCTGAGAGACTCGAAGCTTTTCTTTTCTCCTTCTCTTTGACCTGCTTCGAAGTAGGGGGATTACTGTGTATATCATCATCAGCTGATGGGGGCCTCATCTCGACGTCCTTTAGTAAACCTTCAGAATAAAAATATAATACATTGGAGACCGATGATGAAAAATGAGATCAGGTTTGTTGTTAGGGAAAAAATCCTACCATGATTACGGGCCTCCCATCGGCCCTTCGAGAGCTCACTCCATAAGCGATCGGAGTAAGGTCTTCATGTCACGATGCCCTTGACCCACTCTTTAAGATTGGGAAATGGGTTCTCTAGACTTACGTTTTATATTCCATTTCTCAGGAAATGGCATGTCCGCAGACGGGATTAAGTCTAAGGTCCGTAGACGGGATTAAGTCTAAGGTCCTCACTCGAAAGAATCTACCAAACCACCCTCGGTCTTGATCCTCATCGATACTCGAGAAAAATTTCTTAGTGGCTCGACGTGCAAGCTTAATTAACCCTCCTCGGTAAAGTTGAGGATTGTACAGAAATATGAGATGGTCGATGGTCAATGGACATCCCTCGACCTTGCTTACGAAGAATCGGAGCAGTATAACGATCATCCAAAATGAAGGATGTATCTGCCCGAGCGTCATATCATATATTTTGCAAAAGGCAATGATAACCAGGTCTAGAGGACCCAGCGTGAAAGGGTAAGTGTAAATATTTAAGAAACCCGTCCACGTAAATGGTGATTGATTCTTCACGGGTAGGAACCACTACAAGTTTATCTTCCCAGTTGCACTCCTCTTTAGCTTTATCGAGGATGCTGTCTGTAATCGTGCATATGTACCTCAAGACCGGTTCACATCGACCCAGTCCATGGGCGTATTCTCGACCTTGAAGTCACCCACAGTATGGCACCCAGTAGGGATGTATGATCTCAGAGGAGGTTCCTCAGTAGCATTTTCAGAAAGTTTTGAAGAAGAAGGTGCTTCCTTCTGAGGAACAAACTTTGAAGTCTTTGCCATTTTTATAAGAATCAAGGAAAATAAATTATTGGTAATGGAAGCTTTGAGGTTATAGAAGATGAATGAGGCAAAATTGTCTCAGAACACAAAAAATAGTTTGAGCGTAAAAGTTCAAATAGACGGTGTGAAGGGTATTTGTAGGTTTCTCAAAAGGTGGTTCGTTTCTCAAAGTAGTCGACCGTCAACTGACAGGCATTTAATGCCTTGGTAACTGGACCGACGGGATGTTTCTATATCCGTTCGTCGCTTACGTCATAGTCGGGTGCCTCAGTGGCTGTTCGTCGCTTATGGCATGACCCATCGAGACGGGATTCAGAAGTTCATATCATTTCTCATCATCTTCTCTACGAGAAACAAGGGGATTGTCTGCGTACGATTAAAATCGAGCTCACCCCTTGTGTGACTAATCGAGACTGGAATGTGATAGGTTAAGGTTCGACCTTGAATCAAATCAAACCGAGGTGCGAGGTTATATCATCAAGTTAGGTTATATCCTCAAGCTCGAGACCCCCGGATCGAACAAAATCGAGATCAGGCGAGATTGAGGGAAATTTTCCAAGTCGAACAATATAAGGACGAAATATCTGCGATCGGGCGTATATCACGGCGGAGATCTCGGCGCGTATCAAGGATAGGTCGATTAATTAGCTAATCATGAGATTTCTTACCTCATATAGAGCTATCAAGAGTATGATTCCCCTACTATACAAAGGGGGTCTGATTATTTGTAAAACACATCACTTTTACTCAACATAAAGCAACATATTATCATTTTCAATCTTTTACTGTCTTGTTACTTTGTTTGTATATCAGTTGAAACGTCTCTTGGTTCCAGGGTGATCGAACTCGAGGGCCAAGGCTATTCGATTCGTGTGGTTTTCATTTATTTATTTTATCGTCAATTTCAATATTAATCAATTCTCTTAATTTGTACTAAGTTATATCACGTATTCTTAAAACCACGTATAAATTCAATTGTTACCTGATTTTAGGGTAAACAAGATGAATGGGAACTTTTGTTTAAAGAAGTAAAATGTGATTTCGTCGCTACTAGATTTGCTCTTATTAGGTAATGCCTAACTCTACTTTCCAGATGTTCTTAGTCATATTATTAAACATTGCAACTTCATACTATGAATTATCATCTATTTATTCATTACATTTTTTTAATTGGACATGTCGAATCTCGACACATACTTCAATAACTTCATTACAAGCTCTTTCGGGACATCGATAAAAGCTTCAAATATACTTTCTTATGATGGAAAAAGAAAACGATTTTGAGACAAAATTGTGATGACTCAAAAGGTCATCCCGTATATTTCTAGCTAATTTTATGTTTCGAGATCGTGAAAACCTCTTTCTATCTCACCACGATTTGCATGCGCGAGCGTGTATCCGGGAAGCCTTTATGTGAAAAAACTGATAAAATGATAATTTTTGTGTTAGAAATTTGAATAAAGTTGACTTCGGTCAACATTTTTTGTAAACGGACCCGGACTCGTGATTTGACGATCCCGGAGGGGCCGTAGGAAAATATGGGACTGGGGCGTATGCCCGGAATCGAATTCCGAGGTCTCAACTCCGAGAAATGAATTTTTAAAGAAAATTATTTTTTGAAAAATATAAAGGTTTTTGAAATGAAATTTGAGGTGAAACTTGTGATATCAGGCCCGTATCTTGGTTCTGGAGCCCGGAACAGGTTCAATATGTTTTATATGTGTAACATGTGAAAATTGGAAATAAACGGACTTCATTTGGCATGATTCGGATCAAAAACGGAAAATTTGAAGTTTAAAGAAGTTTTGAGAAATTCCATTGATTTTGGGGTTTAATTCGATGTTTATGATATTACTTTGGTGATTTGGTTACTCGAATAGGTCCGTAGGATGTGAGGTTGTGTGCATATTGAGTTTTGAGCCCCGAGGGCTCGGGTGAGTTTCGGGTAGGTGTCGGGGTGTGAAAACATAAAAAAATTTAGTGTAATAGTCACTTTCTGGTGTCCATGTGTTTACCCTATGCGAACGCACTCATGGGAGTGCGAGCGCAGAAGGTTGTGAGTGGGTTAAGGTCAGCGAACGCACTCATGGGAGTGCGAGCGCACAAGGTTGTGAGTGGGTTAATGTCAGGGTAGTTTTAAGCATGTGCGAACACACTCTTTAGGATGCGATCGCGGAGTGGGGGCAAGAGGGAGCTATGCGAACGCGGAGGGTAAGTCGCGAACGCATAGGCCTAGAGGGGGTCCTTGGGGGCTAGGTGTCAACTACCCTGTGCGAACGTGGACCCACAACCGCGAACTCATAAGCCATACTATCTAAACCTCCGTGAACGCGGCCAAGGGCCCACGAACACGGAGAGTATTTTTCGCCCAGCTATTTTAAATACCCAAAAGAGAATCCAATACAGGAGTTAGGCCATTGTTCATAAATCCCTTATTATCCAAAGCTCCTAGGCGATTTTTGAAGTACTTTCCCACCATAACCTCTTAGGTAAGTGATCTTTAACTTGTTTCCTTCTATTTTCATCAACATTTATTAGATTCTAGGCCTAAAATCATGAAATCAAAGGTAGAAATTGAGATTTTTGGGTAGAATTAGGGCTTTATGAATATTTGGGAATTTGACCTTGTTTTGGGATCGGATTTCAAAACAACTTATATATTCGGGCTCGTGGGTGTATGAGTATTCGGAATTTGTAAAATTTATCGGGTTCCGAGGGCGGGCCCGGGAGTCGACTTTTGGGTCAATTTTTTTTATAATTTTGTAAATATTGAAACTTTATTATTCAGAATAGTTCCTTTTACGTTTTATGTGTATTTTAAAGTTGTTTTAGTTGATTTTGAGCCGTCCGGAGGTCTTTTCGCCCGTGAAGTCTATTTTTGAGTACATGATTGTCGTTTTTTAGGTAAGTATCTTGACTAACCTTGTGTGGCGGAACTACCCCTTAGGATTGAGTCTTCTTTGTTGATTGTAGTCCGTGTATATGAGGTGACAAGTGCGTACTCGGACTTATTTGCAATTAGATTGGCCTTTTAGGATTCGTAGGTTCTTGTATTACCTGTGTATGATTTGTAATTGTTACATTTGAAATCACTGGTTGTTAATTTCATCCCTTCCTGTTTAAATTAGGATTATTTGTTTTTGGATTCCTTCGTTGGCTATTTGACTTTACTTGACTTAACTGGATATTCTACTTCTCTCATCATCATGCTATATTTTCTTCCTAGATTGCCTAATTGACCAAAAATTAGTGTCATCTAGCCTTATAGTTGACTCGCTGTAGTTGGAATATCTATTCGTTGGAGTCAAGTATGCCCGTGAGTCTTACGTTGTAATTTATATGACTATTCCCTTAAGTGCTACTTAGGTCTAATTGTTAGAAATTTATGTTATTGGTATTTCCTTGATTCTATTATTGGGCCTTTTGTTGAAGTTGAGTTTATTCCGTGAAGTTGGCTGTTTCGGTGAGATTGGTTATAGTTGTTCTCCCTTGCGGGATTGCGTGATTTCTCTTATTATTCCGTTGCTGATGATGTTATTTTCCATGTTGAGTCCCTTGCCGGGATGTTATGGTTTCTATTAATGTTTATGCTGATAATGATATTGTTTGTATTGTTTACTCCCTTGCCGAGATGTTTTGATTTATGGTTCTTATTGTTGATTTCCCTTGTTAAATTGTTGTTTATGTTATTTTAGCACGAGGGGACATTCTGTGCCGAGTGTATGTGAGGTTATGCACGAGAGGACATTCCGTGCTGAGCGTTTATTTATTGTACGAGGGGACATTCTGTGCCGAGTGTATGTGACGTTATGCACGATGGGACATTCCGTGCCGAGCGTTTATTTATTTATTGCACGAGGGGACATTCCGTGCCGAGTGTATATGACGTTATGCACGAGGGGACATTCCGTGCCGATCGTTTATTTATTTATTGCATGAGCGGACATTCCATGCCGAGTGTTTATTTATTTATTACACGAGGGGACATTCCGTGCCGAGTGTTTATGCATTATTATTTTCCGTTGTTCCTGTTTGCTATTTACACTTGTTTTGGTGAGGATGAGAGTAAAATCACGAAGAGTGATGCCGTACACTTGTCTTCGCATTTTATTCCGTTATTCTAAATTTGGATATTCCTACCGATCTCTCACTGCACTTATTGGCAAGACTTGATATTCCTCCTGTACTGCATGGCAAATTTCTGAGTTACGGACTGAGTTCTGGTGGATAAATCTTGAGGAGATTTTTAATCAAGGCATTTTTATTGAAAAGTATTATTGAAAAGCAATGATTTTAAAATGATTATATTTGAATGACTTTTACATCAATGGTATATTTGAAAAGTACTAGTTTTGCCTAAAATGATATTTGGAAGTCATTTATTGGGAAAGAATCTTTGGGAAGTTTCATATTTTGAAAGAAAGTATGTTTTACGTAATTCTCTCTATTAAATATACATATATCAACTTTTGAAGAAAGTATATTTTCAAAGGAAACCCTTCCATACTAAAACGATTTTATTTGCATTTTTTTTATATGAACTGCTGATTAAAGATTTCTACCAGTTATGGATTTTAATGACTAAGGCCCGATGTGAACAAACCGACGTGGAGTTAAGTTAATTGTGTTCCCTATTGTGTTGTGTTTCCTTCGATTCGTCTTGTTTTGCTGTCCATCTTTCTGTGTATTTTTGTACTGTTTCGTGATTAATTTCTGTAATTTCCTTCCGCTTTATATTGTCATTTTTGTGAATTATTCCGTGAAGTCTTAAACAGATGTAACGTTCGGTCATTTCTATATTTCTGTTATTTATTTTGTAGACCAGTGGTGTCTTGACTAGTCCTCGTCACTACTCCACCGAGGTTAGTCTTGATACTTACTGGGCACCGCTGTGGTGTGCTCATACTACACTTCTGCACATTTTTGTGTGCAGATCCAGGTATATATTGTAGTAGCTGTGTGGATGATTTCCGAGGAGACTCAAAGTAACTTGCTGCTGCGTTCACAGGCGTCAGAGTCACCTTCTTTGTATTTATTATTCACTGTTGTATCTATTTCCAAACAGTTGTACTTAGAAGTTGTAAGAGATTCGTAGAGCTTATGACTTGTACTATCGGTTTTGGAAAAGTTTGTACATTCTATTGAGATTCTATATCAAGACTGTTAGTTTTTCTTTTATTTTTGTTGTTATTCAGTAACTGCTAGGCTTACCTAGTCCCTAAGACTAGGTGCCATCACAATACCCGACGGAAGGAATTTGGATCGTGATAAAAATTTATGGTAAAACGTATGAATCGCGTCAATATAATTTAGTGGTTCAAAAATATGACATTCCTAAAATAAAAGCACAGAAGGTAAAAAGCTACCTATTAAGTTTTACGACTTTACTACATTAACTACAATAAACGGAATTTTAATGGCTATAGTTAAAATTCTGATGACTGACATAACATAGGCCCATTACGACTTTACTACATTAACTACAATAAACGTAATTTTAATGGCTAAATTTAAAATTCTCATGACTGACATAACATAGCCCCATTAGCATTTTTGCTAATTTGGCAAATGCCTATCTAATTTATAGTATTGGTTGGTGGCTTCTCCAACATTTTATGAACAATGTAGAAAAGGTTCAATTATTGCAAAGTGACAAACTTGGGTGCATTTTTTTCGACCATCCCAAAAATTGCAAGCATGATTTTGAACAAATGTCACACTTGGTCAAAGGTTGCTAGCAATTTCGACGATAAGATGTGAAAGATCTTAAATAGAAGAGAATACAGAGATAGCTCGATGTGTTTGTACAATTGCTTCTTCAAAAGTTGAAAACTTTGACTATATATTTTTGGCCTTTTGCAAGACCAGAAAACACTAGTGATTCGCCCAAAAGCTGACTACGACCAATTTTGCTAGACCTCTCTTATTTTATTATCTGTCTTTCCTGTAAATGACACATTGAATTGCTTTTCACTTAGTCGTCATTCGGCAATTAGAATTTGATATGTATACCGCTAAAATCAAAGAGTCCGAATATATGATTACTCCGGTGAAGACAAAGGTTCGAAAGTCCGAGGTCGACATCGAGGGACACGTAGAAGGTTCTCAACCTCGAAACAGTATAAACTAAGGGTCGATATGAAAATGCGGAAACTCTCAAAAAGCACGTGGTTAAAGCTGGCAAAGTGCACAAAATAGTACAAACTCGTACCGTGACATTAAATGATTGTACCAGTCATATCTCATTGCATTAATTACACATATACCATGTTGGGATTACCTCTCATATATAGAGGGGACCCTTGTCATTTTGTAAAATATATGATATACCAATATACAAAAACAAGAACATCCTCTGGTCTCTAACAAGAACATTCTCTTCAATTGTCTCATTAAATTATTGCTTCTCATTTATTGTGTTCTTGAGTTATTCTCCATTTATTGCTTATTATTGATCATAAATAGGCCAACCTTACGGCCTTCAATATGTTATACTATCGTCGACCGCCCTTAGCCAAGCTCCTCGAACTCGAGCTCGACCTCGAGGCCTGCCCGACCACCCTCGAGACTGGTCTCTTTGGAGCCTGCTTAACTTAGTTCTTTTCGCACTGATTTTATTTTTCTCGCTTCATACTCAATATCTATTGCTTAGGCAATCGGTATTAAAATAAATCACGTATTTTTAGAATCATATAATCAAATATAATTGTAATTAATATTTTAAGGTAAACAACATATAATTCATAAGATGAAGTAACTACATTCACAATTTTTAGTACATAAAAGTGTTCTATTACTCATTAGTCATTACTATTTTGTAATAATAGATATAAAGGCAATACAAATTACTCCATGATACTTTGCTACCTCACTAGTCACTACTACTTTCATTTTTTTTCCTGTTGCAAACAGTTAAAAATATAAGTCGTCTTCTCAAAGTCCGTGCCAGTATTGAAATCAAAAGGCTTCACCTATACACTAGAAGGTTTCACCTACAAAAGGCTAAGCTCCCGTTTAGACATAGATTTATTTTTTACTTTGTTTCAAGTAAAATTTTGAAAATATTATTTGTCCATGGAATTTGATTAGTTTTTGAAAAAATTTGTTCATGGAATTTGGACCAGCTTCAAGTAAAATGCATATGCAAACAGAATTTACTTCCAAAAATTATTTTTCAACATAACTTTAATTATTTTTTCAAGTTTCAATTAAATTTACGTTCAAACGCCTACTTATGTTGTGGTTGGCTTGATGTCCATTCAAATTGTGGGCGTAGACATACAATATCTGCCGTTAATCACGGGCCCAATTAAAAGAATGAGAAACACATGGCTTCATACTGATATATCCGATTCATTCATTTCGATCGGACCTGCCGTTGTAGAATTGATTGTAGAGGTGTTGACAAGCCGGCACCCAACAACTAATTTCTAAGACCATGCTTGCAGCAGAAAAGTATATCATAAAAGCATGCAGGCCTAGTTTTTTGGACAGGTTCTTTGGAATTTAGGTTGGTTGCCTGAAATTGAAGATAATGACACAAATAATTAACTTGAGTTCCAAAAGAGCTTACAAAAATTGCGTTTTATTTATTTTATGAAGTTAATCAGTTAGTTCTACTATCCAACAAATAAGTTTGAGATCTTTTTAGTTCTTATGTGTGTTTCTTGATAGAGTATTATTAACTCGAGAAATCTCTTGTTTAACATTTTTTTTTTTTTTTTACATTAGATGTGATCAAGTTTTGATGGCAACTGTACTTATGATAAGCACTTGGTTTAAGGGAAAGATTGTTGGGTGTGCAAAAAAAGTTTCATATTGGAAGCAGTGGCGTAGCCACCCTTTGCGCGCCAAGGTTGGTCAAGCGCACTCGCTAATGCGTGTATAAGTTAAATATTATTTTATATAGTTATATATTATATTTTGAACACCGATTATACAATTGAATGTTCAAAGTGATGTGTTGTTCATTAGTTTAAAATTCTGCCCATTTTGTTTGCCAAAACTAAATGGAGATTACCATATGTAGTCTATTTGATTCTTTTTCAATCTGAAAATTTTTGTAATAAAATAACTCTTAAAACTTAAAATTTGTGTAGAAAAAATAATAATTAATCTTAAAAGTAATTTTTTTTAACTAAAGTCATTTCTTAAATAAATTTTATAATTAAAAAGTCAAGCTGTACAAAAATGTTTTCCACAAAAGCTCTCTACAAACTACAAATCCGCGCACCTCTCTCTTTTCTTTGGTTTTATGGTTACTTTTATTAGTAAAATTTCTAATGTTGTCTTTTTTGATATTTCAGTTTTGATTTATAAAATTATAGTTTTATTAATTTTTTTTATTGTTTAGCATAATGTTGCGTAGTTTAATTTGATTTAAAAATTTTGGTACACCATTCGTCGACAAAAAAAAAAATTGACTTGTTTAAAGTTTGAACACCCTTGACGGAATTTCTGGCTATGTCACTGAATTTGGAAGCTAATAAGGAAAAAAATTACTAATAATATATAATAAGGTGTATGATACAGTTAAGTGTGTGAGGCTTTATTGAGAAAAACCATATGTGCTTAGCTAAAAATGTGTAATATCAAATCATGTGTTAAGAGTATTTTTGGATTGACTACTTAGCCGAACAGCAACAAAATATTTTATGGTGCTATATATGGTGCATGAAGCCGCCGTTTCACGTAGAATATTAAAAAGCAACAATCTGATCTGAATAGAATTGAATATTATTTCATGATTATTTGGAGGTCCTATTTGTTTGTAATAGAGAAAAGCAGAATGAACAAAATGGGAAAAGAAAACAAAGAAATTCTTCCAGCTTTGTTGGTAAGTCTTTCATTGGTGATTTAGATATTAGAATTTGCCAGTTGTATTTTCTTGTAATTTTATTACACAGGCCTCTAGCGGCAAAACAAAATAAAGTTGGTTTCTTGACATCCACTCTAGGATCCTTATGGGTATATATATATATATATATATATATATTAATATCCACTCATCTTCTATAAGAAACAGTCCTATCACATTGTACCCTTCACATTCAAGCTTTATCTTGATTTCTTTCCCTTTTTATGTGTCTATTAGATAGGATTATCAGCTTCCATTCTCTGTTAAGAACCTGTTGAGATGGAAAAAACTAGAAAAAGTGGTCAATCAACCATGTCAGAAAATGCAGATATTTCAGTAGAAAATGAATTGGGTTGTGGTCTAATGGGTGCTTTCTTTCCAAGAAAAAGCTCTAAGCCAAATACATCAACTATACCACCAATTCCAACCAATTCTGTCAAGAATTCAAGAAGCTGGCGAAGCAACTCTTGTGGGAAGGCATGTTTGGACTCCAAGATGTCAGCTAAACCATTCAGAAGAATATCCTTAAACAGTACATCGAGGAATTCGAGTTCTTGTGATCAGAAAAATGTTACAAGGTCATCATCAGATGGTACGAGAAACTCGCATAAAGCATCATCCAATTTTTCTAATGTGACCAGGATGTCACAAGTTGTGAATTTAGCATGCACAGAAAAACTTAGAAGAGAACCAACTTTTACCTCAGCTGATTTGAGCATGACAATCTTTAGCCATGGAAAATCCAGGACAAATGGAACGTTGAATCGCGGTTCAACAGGCAATGTTAGCCTATTAAACCACTTGGGAAACTTGAAGCTGCAGGGGAACCAAAACCCCTCTAGTGACATAAACACTAACAAGAAAAAAAGCAGTGTTTTGGTGGGAAACATAGTAAGACAACCTAGTGTAAGAAGCCATCAATCTGGGAATACATTTCGCCATTCTGCAAACAAACTAGACCCTGATGCACTCAAGTCCATAGGTAATGAGCAGTATAGACAGGGAATGTTTGAGGAAGCATTGGCTTTATATAATCAAGCAATTGAAATTGATGCAAAAAATGCTTGTTATTATAGCAACAAAAGTGCAGCTTTGATGAGTTTAGGCCGCTTAATTGAGGCAGTGCTCGCATGCAGAGAGGCCATTCGGCTAGATCCTTCTTATCACAATGCACATTTTCGTGTGGCAAGACTATACCTCAGGTACTATAATTTGAGAAGTTAGATATTTTTCTTAGATGGTGTTTTTTAACTTCATTCACAATTTCACACAGTCGAAAAATTATTCATTTCAACAGACTAGGCGATGCAGAGAAAGCGATAGATCATTACAAAGAATCAGGTCGAAAAGTTGACAAGAAGGACATTGCCAAGGCTCATGATCTTAAGCGACGAATCATAAAATGCACAGAAGCACAGAAACTGAGAGATTACAACACATTGCTTAAGGAAACACATAATTCAATCTCCTTAGGAGCAGATGCAGCTCCACAGGTTGAACTAACCGAGTTATTAATCCCTATTCTACAATTCTAATAAAGAAAATTAGATGTTTGGGATTCTAACTTTTTTCCTTTTACTTGAGTACAATCAAAGATCTTTGCCATGAGAGCTGAAGCGTTGTTAAAGTTACACAGACATGAAGAAGCATACACCACAATTCAGAATGGACCTGATTTTCAAACTAAGCTTTACACTAGCCTTTTCGGTACAGCAAAAACAGCGTATTTATTAATCGTTCGAGCTGAGGCTTATGCAACTGTCGGCGAGTTTGAGGATGCTATAGTTGCAGCTCAAGAAGCAGTGAAATTGGATCAAAGCAATGAAGTAACTAACACAACTATAAGGAGAATTAAAGGGTTGGTATCAGCTCGGTTAAAAGGCAATGAGCTTTTCAAAAGAAATGAATTCTGGGAGGCTTGTACAGTATACACGGAAGGACTAGAACAAGAACCATACAATTCTGTTCTACTATTTAATAGAGCAGCTTGCCGATTCAAGCTAGGACAATTTGAAAGAGCAGTAGAAGATTGCACTGCAGCTCTTGTATTACGTCCTTCCTATGCAAAGGCGAGACAGCGAAGAGCTGATTGCAACATCAAGGTAATTCTTTTGTGCAAAGTTTATTTTACCTATGTAGTTTTGCTGCAATCGCGAAGTAGCGGATGTAGTGTTTTAGCGCCGGGTTCAGTTGAACTTTCAACTCGGAGTGAAAATTTATGTGTAAAAATTCTTTAAAATTATAAAAATAATAGTTAGGAACCCACAACTTGAAAAATATAATTGGTTCAATGCTAAACCTTAAAAGTTAAACCCACATATCTAGATTCGCCTATGAGTAAGTCATGTGTCTCATAATCAGGGCGGTTCTAACCTTATCAATAGTAAAGCTTGTGCCTTAAAGCTTCCAAATCACATTTTTTTTTACAAATAGGTTTATAGGTATTTAAAAAATAATATTTAATACTTTTAATATAAAAGTAAAGTTTTTCGTATAAAAGAAAATAATTTTTTTTAGGTATATAAAAAAAGTAACAATTTAACTTAAGTAAAAATGGGTAGATGGATAGCTTTCCAACATTTCAACTTGAGTTAATTTGACTATTCCTTTTTACTCCTTTGTTAGATAAGTGTAAAAAATTTAATCTCTCTTCATTAATTACCTTAATCTCTTCATATTTCAAACTTTTCTATATATTTTCTGTCATTCTCTTTGATATTCTTGTTCACCTTCTTTTTTCAAGATTTCATTAGTTCAAGTGTTTAACAGTACTTTTAAGCTTTGTTGAACAGTATTTTTAAACTTTCAATAGTTCTGTACTTCTATTTCTCTATAATTTTAACTAAGATCAACGATGTCTCAAGAAAAAAAATTAAGTGTGTTGGCTATATTATCAATAAGGAAATAATTAGAGGAATAACTTTGTATCTCAGAAAAATTAGAAGATTAGAATTAAAATAAAAATACATATTATAACTTTCTTTTAAAAATTAAGTCTCACATTAAATTTTTGCTTTAGACTTTGCATGTACTTGAGCCACCCCTGGTCCCAATTCATATGAGAAACTTTCTTTTTAGTCTCTCCAAAGACATGTGAAACTCTTGCCATCACTCATTTAACGTGAAAATTTTGGTACTTTGCATATATAGATTACATGTCAAAAGCAGAGGAGGATCCAAAATTTACATTTTATGGGTTTAACTTTTAAGATTTTTAACTTTGAACCCATTAAATTATTAATGTTATGTGTTCAAATCTATTATTTTTGCAATTATAATAAATTTTTACACATAAATTTTTACTCAACATTAAAAGTTATGGATTCAATTGAACTCATAACTACCATACTGCATCCGTCTCTAGTCAAAAGTCCTTAATTTTATAAATTTTGTGTTCAGTCAAACATCGTCACATAAAATTGATGTGAGGGTCTTTTGTATATTTGGGGACACAGTTGGAAAGATGGAAGGCGGCTATTCAAGATTGTGAAGTGTTGATGCAAGAAAATCCAGAGGATGATGAAGTAAGTAGGGTGTTTTTAGAGGCAAATGTTCAACTTCAAAAGCAGCTAGTAGAGGACCATAACCAGAGAAATCTATTCAACGGTTCCAACTCCGCGCTTGTCTCCGGGAACTAACATTATTGTTTTTAGACTTACATTTCAACATTCCCTTTGACATTTACTACACCAAACTAGTGAATTCTTCTTGAATTTAATTGATATTTGTTTGAATTTACTTGAGGTAAAATACATAATTTATCCATAAGCATATATAAATTGACTACATCACAAATAGAATTTTTTTTTTATCTTCATGAACAATTTAGTCAATTTAACGAACATCGTGTTATTACTTGCATTATTGTAAAATAACTGAGTATTGGCTTGGCAATGTTGCTGAAGTTTCTCAACTCTTCAATTGGTTTATGTTCATACTCTAAATAAGATAAGTTCTAACGTATAAAATTTATTTAACGTAGGCGATAAGGAACAATCATAAAATATGTGTACTTCTTGAATTTCAATCAAATTCATATAAAATTCTTCTTGCTTGGGTTGTATTTTGGACGAGAAGCCTTCTTCCTCTTTTTGTTATCTTCAACAATATTTGCTTCCATTATTGTTGAATTTCCACAGCCTCTCTTGTCAGCGGCTTTATTGTCCTCTTCGATTCTCAACCGAACACTGAGATCTTCAAGGGACATCTCCCTGCGTTTGTGTTTCAAATAATTTTTGAAGTCCTTCCACAACAAAGGCAACTTCTCAATCATTGCTGCTACTTGGAATGCTTCATTGATGACAAGACCTTTAATAAACATTCTATTAGTAAACATAATAAAATTAATACTACCAATATTAGTATTAATTCTAATTTTACCTACAACAAGGAGATCGTGAATAATCACTTGCAATTCCCGGACTTGGGTAATAACATACTTGCTATCTACCATTTTGTAGTCCAAAATCTTTGCAACAACGAACATCTTCAACATGTCATCTTCAGTTTTGTATTTCTTTTCAAGCGCTATCCACAGTTCTTCTGACGTTTCCACGCCACTGTAGACATTATACAAAGCATCCTCCAGCCCGCTTAGAATATAATTCTTACACAAAAAATCTGAATGCTTCCACGCCTTAATCACGAGAAAGTGTTCAGTCTCTGGAGTTTCATCTGCCAGCACAGGAACATCTTCCTTGATGAACTTCTGGAGACTTAATGTAGTCAAGTAGAAGAACATCTTTTGCTGCTAGCGCTTGAAATCAATCCCGGAAAATTTTTCGGGTTTCCCGCTGCTGCCGGTGTTGTTCGGCTCGTTGAGGCATTGGCAATTACCATCGGAACATATTGGTTTCCATTGTCATTCTTCATTTTCTATAAAAGAATGACACAAATGTTAAAATCACGTAGATTTTAATATCCAATAGAGTACAAAACCACAAAGGTTTTACTCTCCAGAAACAGTGAATATAACACAAATACAGAAAATATTAAATTCTTTAAGCTTGTTAATAATCTTTATTTGTAAAATAATTCTGGAGAAAATAAAATAACATAAACAGAAATGTAAATGAAATAATAAAACCAATTCGAGTCCACTGAATTCACAGTGTTTTCTTAAGGAATTTAATCCCCTCCTAGTACCCAAGGTTATGGATTATTTCCTCCCAGGATAGAACGAATTACACACTGGTGTAGTGGTAGTTCAAACCCCAGTGTTTAAGCGAACACAAAGTTCGGTAGCAAATCACACTTACTTTTCTTTCTTTGAAGTTAAGAATATGCAGAAGAAGAAAGGAGGAGAACTCAAAAATTAGTATCTAAAATCTGAGAGAAGGACTTGTATTTATAGCCAAAGTTGGGCTGAAATCTGAAGAGGGGCAACTCTCCAGAATGGTTATTTTTCCAAAACGGCCATAGAATAAATGCCATGACATAATTGGCTAGTTACTCAACCATAAAGAGGGAAAATTGAAGAGTAGTTAATTTTCTGTTACAAAAATAGAAATGTTGGATAACTGAAATAGATTTAATATTAATATTTATTTTTATATTAATATTTTGTTATTAAAATAAATATTTAATAACATTTCTGTCAATATTTACTATTAACAAATAAATTTGGTCCAAAAAATAATCAATCAATCATTTGACCAAATCCGAAGCCGAAACGCCGAAGCCGAGGCCGAGCCGAGCGAGCGATGACGACGACATCGCGAGGCTTGCCTTCTTCTCAACTCTTTATGAGCTAGAAGAAGAGCAATTGCTTATATACTCATCAAAAACCTTTTCCTCTTCCTATCTGAGACAATCAAGGAGGTAACCTCAAATATTACTCAAATATTTCATTTTTTCCTTTATTTTCCATTCACCATATTTTAAGCTATTAATGCTTAAAACCCTAACAAAGAGAACGTAGAAGGAACAACAGATTTAGAAGGACAAAGGACAGCAAAAAATAGAAGTTAGCTATAACAATAAACAAAGAGAAAGAACTTCATAAAACAAAATATTTTACTTTAATTACAGAAATAAAAAAATAATGTAATTGACTATTATATGAATATCATAAGAGTACGAATTTCTTGAAATTTATTTTCAATTTAAGAAATCAAAGAGCAAATTGATTAAGTAATACACATTAATTTTATATAAAACTATTTTATTGCATGTCATAGATACTTATTCACTATTTGAGGTGAAAATAACACAAATTTATTCTCAACTGCTTCACCCACTACATCGACAAAGTTTTGTATCATTTGTTACACCTGCAAAATCTCTATTTAACAGAAGTTGGGGTTTAAAATATTAATATTTTAGATGAATCTTAATAAAAAAATTATATTTGTCACGACCCAAAATCCTTTTAAGGTCGTGATGACGCCTAATACCGCTGTCAGGCAAGCCAATAATTTTTGATTAACTTAATTATTCACTTTACTATTTGAAATCTCGATTTCCTTAAATTTATTAGTAAATGATGAAATTTACAGAGTAAATAATAATATTTTAACAATTTCAACACTGAACAACCCCTATTCACCCCAAAACTCAGTGTCACAAGTGCATGAACATCAACTAGAAAGATAAAATAAAATACAGCATCTGTCTGGAATGCAAATTAGATAGGAGAGATAAAGATAACTCTGAAGGAGACTCTGCTGACTGCGGATCGTAACATGGAATGCAGCTCACCTAAGTCCCCGCATTAACCATTCCTCTACACCCACGAGACCACTAAAAATATATGTTCCTGCATAAGAAAATATGCAGCAAGTGTAGTATGGGTACGTAAATTAATGCGTACTCAATAAATATCCAATCTAACCTCGAAGAAATAGTGACGAGGGGTCGACTCTGACACTTACTATGTGATATAAATAAAATAGCAATTATAGAATTAAGTATGTATTACATAGAACGGTTGTAAGCTCAATATCATGAAGTAAGTAAACAATTATTTTATTAATAAGAAATTTCAAAATTTATTTTTCATCATTTAACAATTTATATCTCAAGCCAATGAAGCAATATCAATTATTATAAATTCACAAGCAACCAATTTAATCATGCGCAAATTATGCCGAGGTCGTACGACCCGATCCAACATATATATTTAAACTTTGCACTGCCGAGGTTCGAACAACACGAACCAACATATAAATATAAATTGTGCACTACCGAGGGTCGAACGACACGAACTATAGATGCATCTATTTAACCTGCCGAGGCGAACGGCCCGCTCCCATAAGAGTAGTGGAGATTTACCCCGCTCGCGGAATATAGTTGCAACACGGTTGAACATAGATTTTCTTAAGTAATTATAATATTTCTCAATTCTTTTTCAAAGAAAAATACGAAATTCAAATGAAAGCTTTTAAAATCTCAAGTTCCTCCGTTCCTACAATTTTCATTAATAAGCAAATTGAATCTCTCTTCTTCTCAACGAAAATAATAAACATAAGTCAAATAACAATATCAACAAGGCATGGTGTAAACCTAAAAATACCCGGACATAGGCATAGCTAGTAGTGACTGTCACACCTCCTTTTTTCACTACCCCGGATTAATGAAGGGTAGAGAGGGAGTTTTTCCACTTTAAGTGACATTATTCGGATTTGGGATTTATTTTAGTTTTCAGAGTCGCCACCCGGATTTTTACGGTGCTCCGGGACACCGTTTTATTTTAAAATCCCAAACCGAGGAAATTTAGACTCTGTTTTAAGTTGTCTGCGCACCAGAAATCCAAGTAAGGAATTCTGTTAACCCGGGAGAGGGTGTTAGGCGTTCCCGAGTTCCGTGGTTCTAGCACGGTCGCTTAACTATTAATAATTGGCCCAATTATCTAATTAATTACATTTTTAAAAACCTTTTGTGCATTTTTTGCTTTTATACCGCTTTTAATTATTATGATTATTTTGGAACAAATCACGATGTCGTACACTTATCGTTTTGGTACATGTTGCGAACCGCGCCACATGAAATGCACTCGCGATTCACGACATGCTTATTTTATTAATATGGAAAAGTATCATAACCACGTCAATTTAACTTGCCTCTATGCTTTATTTGGAGGTCAAATGACTAGTAGTAGATTGAGAAGGCATACTAGACCAAGAAAGGTACTTATCACGAATCTGATGCAGCTAATAAGAAAATCACCTTCAGAATGTAGATTATGAAATCGCTAACATGTCTATGCAGACACTATAGTGGTAATAGCTTCCATAAACAATGGGAAGAGATTAGATTTCAAAAGGACGGGTTAACAGAAAGCGTATGCACAACGCTAGCTTGGATAAAATATTTATATTTATTAGAAAAAACCATTATCCTCCAAGTTCAAACACATCATCTGATCATAAAAGTTGCAAACTCAACAGAGTATTTATTCACTAGCATGCCATGAATCTCAAAGAAAGACCAAAAATTCAACAGTATTTTAATTATTATTAGAAGTTACGGTCGGGTCACATGAAATGCACACCCGAGTGAGATTTATGTATCGTGACCATGACCATGACATGGGAACCGTATCCATAATCACGATGATTTATCATTAATCACGTCTAAAAAAAACTAGTAACATTTAAGAGATTTACGATTATTGTGAAGGCCATGAATTATGGGTATAACATTATGGAAAGATATGTAGAGTTTCATTAATATTTGTCCCATTATCGCTCTAAAGAAATCTGATTCTAAGCCCCATATATTCCAAATTAAGGCAGCCCACTATCTATTAAGTTACCATAGGCCCAAAGTTCTATCAACTAAATGTTTAATAGCACATGATCCCATTGTCAAGACTAGCTCAACGTTGCGACATCAAAAGTTTTGGGCAACAAATATTCTTAAGCTACTAGACAATCATGCTCACACTTAGCAATTTAAACACATAAAAATAATTATTCCAAACTAAAATCTAGTCATGGTATCCAGCAAAGACTTGGCCAGCAAATTCAAACAATATAAAATTATAGTAAAAGATATAATCAGCAAAGAGAAGAGTGAACCTCTATTGTTGAAATATGTTCTCCAAAACGTGTACAAGGGCATGCAAAACTTTTATATGATTGAACGATGTAAAGCTCAAAGTCAACTGTCAAAGCCTCAACGACGACCTCGAACCCGAAAATACGATGCGACTTAACACTGAAAACCTCGCCGGAACTCAACGGACTTCTAACTCGCCAAAAACTCGGCGATAGACAGACTGAAAACGAGCTATTTGTGGCTGCTTTTACAGGCTATCGGGGTTGATTTCGGACTGATTTTGAGAGCTTGGTGGCTGCTGGTGTTTGGGTGAAGAAGAGGGAGTTTTCATCAGCATTTTTTAGTGATTTTCGGACTAGTTTTTTTTCAGCAGTTTCACGGCTCGTTTGGCTGCTCTTTGGAGCTATTTTGCGGGCTGTTTTTGGACTAGTTTGGCTGACGTTTTTGGGGTTGAATTTCAGCTAGATTTGGACTCTATTCGTGGTGGTTGCAGGTTGTTGCAACAGAGGTTTTTGGACGAGGTTTCGTGACTGATTTTGCCGAGTTTTAGAGCTGAAGCTTCAATGGAGACTTAAGCTTACTGCTGAAGGATGGTGAGGAAGAAGGAAGCGCAGGAGACGATTTAGCATATCCAGTGAAAGAAAGGGAAGCTTGAGGTGAATTTGATGGTTTCCTAATGACTTATTTCCAGGATGATGATGCTTTGCTTATGATGTGTTGGCAAATTGAAGCCATTGAATCATAAGAATTCTTTCCATTGCACAAGGGTTTAAGGGATTCAAGAAGAAAACAGGGAGGGCAACGATCGTTTTTAGAGGGGGGGGGATCCGATTTTTTTCTTAGGGGAGGGTCTTGGCTGCTCCTAGATTGTATGTGTCTCCTCCTTGTGATGAATATTAAAGGGGCTTTTATAGGGGTATATGTTTTAGGGTTAGGTTAATAGGTATTGGGCTAAGGG